>CAUYQG010284447.1:0-13350 GCA_963574415.1 Tarsius wallacei | reverse complement strand
ATGGATAGTTGTTACTATAACAACTATCAGAAACGGGAAGGGGAAAAATTCTATAGCTATTAAGGAGATATTTTTGTTAAATTTTATGTTATTTTTAAAAAAGCAGACAAAAAGCAAAAGTCTTAGAAAAATACAAAAATAGAGAGGCATGCAGGATTAGATTATTATCAGTGCTGCCATTTTTGTAATACAAAATCTATCCTACCAGGGGGCATTTAATAGTCTCGGAGCTGGTCCATGAATTGCAATTGTAATCAAAAGTGTATACATGTTTATTCTTTTGAGGAGAATACGTATAATTTTAATCAGACCTATAATGTGATCCACTTGCCAAAGATGAAAAAAAAACCTTAAAATTGAAAAGCTTTAAAATTTAAATTACTGATTATTTTGTGCCAACCCTTTGAAAGCTGAGGATTGCATAATAAAATATATTCAAATATAAATTTGTAAGAATAAATGCCTTCAAGTGGATTTTCAGTCCTCAGCTATTGGGATAAAGATTGCTGGTACAGCAGAGCAGGTGAGACCCATGTGCTCTCCTTTGAAATCAACACCAGGTAAATTATTAATAATAATAAATGGCAGTCACATTTCAATGCTTAGTTATTGCCTAATTAACACTTTAATGCATTTTACTCTGAAATCCCTAAACTGACTACCATCAATCAGATTGTGAGTTGATATAAAAAATTCAATATTGCATTAAATTCATTACTGCATTATATATATATATGTATGTATGTATATATATGGAGAGAGACAGAGAGAGAGAGAGAATGCTTGCACGCCGTGAAACATTATTGCTTCCAGCCAAACATCAATTCAACTTGAGCAGTGCTCTAATCTTAGTGAACATCAAGGTTTATTGTACAGTTATTTGAATACTTTACATTTACTTTATCAGTCCTTATTAGCTAATAACTTAAGTGGGAACTATAAATAAAACATGTTAATACACAGGTCTCAGAAACTTAATTTAAAAATACTTCAGATATATTATGGGTTCAGTTCCAGACCAACACAATAAATTAAATGTCACAATAAAGTGACTTACACAAAGTTTTTCCCAGTGCATGTAAACATGGTGTTTACAGTATACTATATAATCTATTAAGTGTGAGATAGTATTATGTCTAAAAAAATGTACATATCTTGGTCAAAAGACATTTTACTGCTAAAAATGTCAATGATACTCTAAGCATTCTCTTTGTTCTAATATTTTTGCTGGTGGAAGGTTTTGTGTCAACGATGATGATGGTTGGCTGATCAGGGTAATGATTACTGAAGATTCTTCCATTAAAGATTTCTCTGTAGCACACAATGCTGTTTGATAGCATTTTACTCACAGTAGTACTTCTTTCAAAATTGGAGTCAATCCTCTCCAAACCTCTTTTATCAACTAAGTTTATGTAATATTCTAAATCATTTGTTGTTTCAACATTCTTCACACCGTCTTCACTAGAATTAGATTCTATCTCAAGAAACAACTTTTGTTGCTCATCCATGAGAGGCAACTCCTCATCAATAAAATTTTAACATAATATTTCTGCAATTAAAATCACATGTTCAGGGTTCATATGAATTCTATTTATCTTGTTATTTCCACCACATTTGTAGTTAGGGTCTTCCTCTGCTGAAGTATAAAACACTCCAAATTTATCCATGAGGATTGGAATCAAGTTGTTTGAAACTAATGTAAATATTCATATTTTGACGTCCTGTGAATCACAAATGCTTTAAATGGCATCTAAACTGATGAAGCCATTCCAGAGTTTTCAATCTGCTTTGCCCAGATCTATCAAGGTAATCATTATTTATGGCAGCTACAGACTTACAAAATGTATCTTTTAAAATAACAAGACTAAAAAATCAAAATCATTTCTTGATCTATGGGCTGCAGAATGGCTATTGTCCTAGTAGGTAACATTAATCTCCTTGTGTATCGTCATCACAGCTCCTGAATGACCAGGCACATTATCAATGAGCAATGAAATTTTGAAAGAAACCTTTTTTTGAGCAGTAGGCCTCAAACTTGTACTTAAAATATTCATTAAACCATACTGCAAACATTTGTGCTGTCATTCGACTTTGTTTTTCTATTTACAGAGCAAAAGCAGAGTAGATTCAGCATAATTCTTAAGAAGCATAGGAGTTGGGGAATGGTAAATAAGCATTGGCTTCAGCTTAAAGTCATCAGGTGCATTAACAGCTCTTGAGAGATTTAGCCTGTCTTTTGAAGCTTTGAAACCAGGCAATGACTTCTCCTTTTCAGCTTTTAAGGTCCTAGATGACATCTTTCAATAGAAGGCTGTTTCATATGCATTTAAAATCTGTTACTTAGTATAGACATCATCAATTATCTTAACTAGATTTTCTGGATTGCTGGCTACCTCAGCACTTGCTGCTTTACTTTGCACTTTTGTGTTATAGAGAAAATCACCTTAGACCTCTCTCAACCTACTAGAAATGAAGAGAGGAAGAGCTTTGCTCCAGGTTAAACTTTAGCTTAAGAGAATGCTGTGACTGTTTTTTGATCTTTTATCCAGGTCAGTAACATTTTTTTTTTCTATGTCAGAAAAAATACTGTTTTGATTTTTTAAAATTCATGTATTTCTTCACTGAAATAATACTTTCAAATTTCTTAAAAAATCTTTTTCTTTGCATTCACAACTTGGCTAACTGTTTGGCGTAAGAGGCCTATGTTTTGGCTTACCTAGGCTTTTAACATGCCTTCCTCACTAATATTAATCTTTTCTAGCTTTTGACTTAAAATGAGAGATGTGCAACTATTCATTTTATTTGAGCATTTAAAGACCAGTGTAGGTTTATTAATTAACCTACTTTCAATATTGTTGTGTCTTAGGGAGTAGGATGGGTCAATAAGAGGAAGAAAGGGTAACACATGCCTGATGGACAAGTCAGAACAACCATGACATTTATTAATTGAGTTCACAATCTTCTATGGGTATGCTTCTTGGTGTACTAAAACAATTACAGTAGTAACATCAAAGATCACTGATCACAGATGACCAGGATAGACATACATACTAATAGTGAAAAAGTTTAAAATATTGCAAGAATTACCAAAATGTGACATGCGGAGACATAAAGTGAGCACCATACTGTTAGAAATATGGAACTGATAGACTTGCTCAAAGCAGGGTTTCCATAAACCTTCAATTTGTAAAAAACACAATATTTTCAAAGCTCAATAAAAACAAAGAGCGATAAAATCAGGTGTGCCCATACAATTGAGATAATAGTAGCCTCTCAAAAGCGAAAAATTTTTTAGCTTCCGTTAAACTGCCCCCCCCACCGTTAACTTTGTATTCAAATCTGAAGTAAAAGAACCAAACTAAGGGAGAATATTAAATGATAAAGATGCATTGAAATAATTTTCTGTGACTTTTGAACTCAGTGTGATAGAAAGGTGAAATGATTTTAAAATATTGCTCTAGTCACTGTCTTCAACCACACTCATTGAATCTCCATTTTTTGCCATTTAATGAAGTCTTATATAAACTCTATATTTCTCTGGTCACTTTTTGTTATTAAAATTCAATCCGGTTTATAGTATTAATCTCAATCTCTAACTTGCATGTTACTTTTCTTCCCTTTAGCACGAGCTTAAGCTTGGGTGCTGATATTTTAGGGATGGCAAGGCAGGGGTTTAGGGAGATATTTCTTCTCTCCTCCTTCTTTAAGCCCTAACTCTTCTTGTGTGTTAAGGTTAACAGAAGGTAAAAGCAAATGAAAAGCATGAACAAATCTCTCTACTTCTCAAATGTGATTCTTTTTGTTTTTGTTGTTGTTTGTTATTGCTGCCACTCTGTTACATCTTTCTTGCCATCAAGTTTATCTGTAAGGAAGGTATCAAAGTGCTAAGTTCCCTGTGGGCTCATGTTTTAGTTTTGCAGGAGCTCAGTACATTTATTTAGTTACCTAGTTTCCTAGTGTAGGGGATGTGGAAGTGGGTCACAACCTGTGCAGTACTGCCCAACCACCCAGAGAGCATTTGTGAAGGGATTATTGATTGTCTCAGTCAGGGATGACTGAGACAACATTTAATTTCCAGAGGTCAGACATATTAAGAGTTCTGCAATTTGTTGACAGTCCCAAGAGAATATTGATATTTTATCAGTCACTGGGTAATAGTGATATCCTAATGCCAGTATCCTCCCTCTATTGACAAACATGGGTGAAATTCTAAAACACTTTTTGTTTGTTGACAAATAGCCACTAATTTGTACCTTCCTCCTCCTCTCACCCAGTGCTCCTCTGCAGTGTCCAACTCAGCCCTTCCCCCCAATGGCTTCCATGTTCCTCCAAATGTAAAGGCAATGTCTGACATAGCAGGAGTCCTTCATTACCCTCATTCAGCACCAAGGCCAGAGTACATTCTGGTTTGGTAATGCCTGCACACAAGTCCAATAATTCCTGCAACAATTGTTCTTAACTCTGATTCTCCTGCTGCCCCTTTTGCAGTTGTCTTAAATATACTGGGAAGCTAGGGGAAGGGAATATTTGGGGATGATGGTTGGAGATACCAGGACAATATGTGCTACCACATGGTAATTTTAGTGAGTCCTTATGTAAGTGTCTGGCCAAAATTGTTGGCAGGTATCTTAAGAATATAGTGTTTCTACTATCTCATTATTCTCAGCTCTAGACTCCAGATTTTCATTCTGAGGAATT
Organism: Tarsius wallacei; assembly: GCA_963574415.1. Classification (NCBI taxonomy): domain Eukaryota; kingdom Metazoa; phylum Chordata; class Mammalia; order Primates; family Tarsiidae; genus Tarsius; species Tarsius wallacei. The sequence continues at coordinate 8,652 of CAUYQG010284447.1, read as the reverse complement.
GAGAAAAGTCTCACTCAATATTCCATAACATCATAATCAACCATCAAGTTTTAAAGTCATTAAGAATTTTTAACATTTTATGATTTGTTCTCTGGGTATAGTGCCCAATTTTTGCAATTCTGTGCTTGTATATGTTCCCTTCCTCTTTCCTCAAGAATGTATTACAAACAAATACTGGTGACTAAATATAGAGAAAATATGTCTGATGTATTTAAATCTATTAATTGTATGCTTATTAAACTCTGAGGTTCTTACTATTTTGTGGAATAGTGAAGCAGTACTAGACTGGAAGTCAGTATATTGCTTCAAACTATGCTTCAGCCATTAATGGCCTGGGGAATATGAATGAGATGGGAATATCAAGGATGAAGCTTTGGATTCTGACTTGTGCAGAGGGATGGGTGGAGGAGTATTTTGAAATTGGGTTGCTAGAAGAGCATTTTGGGGAATAAAATCATGAGCTTAATTTTGGACATGCTGAATTTGATAAACCTTTGAGGTAGAGACATCCAGGAGACAAATGGGGACTTTTTTGTAGTTCAGAAGATATGTCGGATTTGGAGTACCACATGTGGAAGTTATCTTCGTATAGAATGGGTTATAGTTGAAGCCATAGGAGCGGACAGAATAGACAAGAAAATGTAGAATAAAAGACAGGAAGATCTAAGACTGGGCAATGTGAAATTATAGCATTTCATGTTTAGGCAGAAGCAAATGGATTAATGCAGTAGCAGCAAAGGATATAAGAGGATAATCCAGTAGAGGAGATGGTTAGTTTACTTCTTATTTTTACATATTCTTTTTTTCCCACATGATGGATTATCTAACAGTCTCATTTGTCTTACTACCTAGATGCAGTAACAGCAAGCTTGTTCTCTTATTTAGATGGATATTGGTGCACTTGTTGTTGTCCTTTTCATCTGCACATTTTCTTATGTGAAAAATCTGTATTCATTCCTCCAGAATGTCAAAAAGATGTTTTCTAAGGCATGTGGTTCAGTTGACTTGCCAAAGGAAAAATGGTTGCAAATGGTTGAAACTGTGCATCTCCCATTTTATACAACAAAATACATTGTTACTGCTGTAATTATTTGAGTTCTGCGTTGTTGTACACTTTCCCAAGAAGATGGTTCAACCTTGAGCACATTCTTGCATTCATTTTATGGGGAAGGCAATTTTGCATTTTATTTTATTTAAAGGACAGCTGTGGCAATATGCAAAATTAAAGAATTTTGCCATTTATGATTAAAGCATCACAACAGCAAAGATTTTATCAGTTTGTTTTAGATCTATGAATACATGTATTCATCTTTGACTGTCTTACGGTAAGAATGTTATATTACTGATGGGAGTAATAAATTGCTTTATTTTCCTCCAATACCTCCCCTTTTTCCACCACATAGACACAAAAATACATATATTAAAAATAATTTCGATATAATTAGTTGAATTAATTGGAAGGTTAAAATTGCCCATTCTAAGGTAAAGCTGGAATGCAAAGGTAAAAAAGACTATCACTAAGTGGAAAATCACTAGGATTCTTTGTGATAAATTATCTTAATTCCACTCCTCATTTCATTCTATAATTTATAGCAGAATTGTCTGGTTCCTTACATAGAGTTTGATGGCCACAGTGCAAAACTGAACAACCCACTAACTTTTATTTCTTTTTTATTTTAAGTTCACTGCAACTTCATTTATCCCTGCAAAAACACATGCTCAAACACTGCCAGAAATTAAGTAACTAACTGCACTGGAGATTAGCATTGCCAACACAGTGAAACTCCAAGCAAAAATGTCCTTGATTTTAAGGCTAAACTTGGCATGTCAATAAGAGTAAAACTAAGGCCAACAATTAAGGAAGTGTGATCTGTCCTCAGGGGTAGAAAATTGTTTTTGCTCAAAGTATTAGACAAGAATCTGACAGTCAAATTGTAAAATGAAACATTTGATAAGTATTCTTGGCAATGTTATCTTTTACACAAGAACCTATGTAGTTATTACCACTTAGAAGGTAACGATAACTGTAATGGTGTTCTCAGATTCACCCAGTTGTAAGTTGAGACAACATTGTTCTAATTCACTCATGACATACATTCAATTTTATGTGGCTAAGGTGGGAATGTGGGAGTAAGGGTGGTCTGAAGAAGAAAACAATCTATTAGTCCTATCAGCAATATGATATTCTAAATGCAAGAAGGTCAGAGGCAGAGAGCTCTCAGGTAGAGTTTTGTGCTTCCAAAAAAGCAGACAACAATAAAAACAAAATGAAACAAACAAAAAATTTAGGCAAATCGAAACTTCAAAAGAAATTTTTTGAAAAAACTAGTGGATAACTAACAAAATCAAAGGAAGAAAATGTATACATATATTTCTGCTAAGAGTTTTACATTTTTGATTTAGGTGTTTGATCCATTTTGAATTTTTGTATAGGGTGTGAGCTAGGGGTCCAAATTCACTTTTTTTTTTTTTTGCATGTAGCTATCTCATCTCAGCACCATATTTTGGAAATACTGCTTTTTCTTCATTGCATTATCTTTACATCCTTCTAGAAAATCTATAGGGACAGAATGTATATTAGTGGTTGTCAGGTGTTAGGGAGAAGGGTTTGGGGAGAATGACGCTAAAGAGGGTTGGGAGTTTCTTTTGTGAGTGTTGAAAGTGTTCTAAAATTAAATTATGGTGATGTTTGCACAACTCTATGAATATACTAAAAATCAAATGAATTGTATGCCTTTAATGGGTGAATTGTATTGTATGAGAATTATATCTCAATAAATCTTTTTAATATTTTAAAAATAAACATTTGTTTTTAAAAAATCAAAGGAATAGTTGGCCAATCGGGAAGTATAGAATCACAGACATTCAGGGTTTGGGTAGTGAGAAATAATTCGTAGTTTTTAAAAGGCCTTGCTGTCAGAGTGATTTTAGCATCCACAGCTTGTTGTAACTTTGTATCATTCAGTGCACAATTTAAATTCTCAGGAGAAAAGGTTAGATTGGCCCCAGCCTGAGTCACATGCCTACTCAATGGTAGGGGAGACCAAGGGTAGATGCCCTGATTGTCAATATTAACAAGACCAAGTGGAATAATAACAGGTAAACCTGACAAACAGGCTCATCTATTTTGTTTCAATCACTATGCTAAGTATTTGTGTATAAGGATTTAATTTAATTTTTAAAATCACCCAATTAAATCACTATTAGTATTATGCTCCATTTATACAGAAATAAGAACTGAGGCCCATCATGTTTTTTTTATTTTATTTTTTTTTTACTTTGTAGCTTTATTTGTGTTTTTTAATTTTTATTTTAATTTTTTAAAACATTTTTTTATTTTAAAATTGTGGGGTACAGTTAAGGGTTAGGTATACAAATATGCATCGTTCAGGCATCCTTGTTGATAAGGGGTGTGTTGCCCAAGGTCACAGCTCATAAATGAAGGAACTGTGATTCAGACCTGGGAAGTCTCATTCTAAAGTCCATGCTTTCAACTACTATGCTACAGATTCTCTCACAAAAAGTGAAGTTTTTAAGCACTGACATATTTTCACATCCTACCCTATTACTATTCTGGAGTCATAACCATTAGCACTAGAGGAAAAAAGTAAATTGGTAATTATTAAGCCATGCCTCATGCCAGGCATTTTCACATACATCATCCATTTCCATCTCATTATGTTATACGTGCACCCTACAGATCCATTCCTTGCCCTTCTTTACCTGGTAATTCAAAAGGCTGAATTTTATTGACTACAACTTTTTTCCATGGCTTCTGTTGTTGGGTTCACTGAATAGAAGGCAGGATATTGTAGCAAGAGAGGAAAGAAAGGGTAGAGTATTTATTCATCTGGCTTCCTCCTATATGGTCACCAAGAACTGGTGGTGTCCATCAACTAAAGCCTCCAGCTCTTCTCAAGCAGCCTTATCCTATTCACAGTAACAGATATTTTCTTTGAGTTCCTATAACTCTTCCTCCTTGATCCTTTAAGCTTAGGAGTGATAATGACTCCTTGCTGTTGCTAGGAAGTTTTGCTGGTTTTCCTTGCCTTACCTCTGCTCAAATCTTTTAAATAATCTCTTCATTGAGCCTTTCTTATTACTCCTTTTGAGAATGAATCATACCAGGACTCTGAATGATAAATATAGCAATCCTAAAAGGTCAATAAAATTATGTTGGTTTTATTGCCGAAGAACTGAGACTGAAATAATTAAGTAACTTGCCCAAGTTTCTAGTCAGCGACAGAGCCAGAAATCAAATAAAAGTTCTCTTTAAATTTCACATCATGACTCTTTCTTCTGCTGGGAGCTAGTTCTGAAAGCTACCACCTATTAACTATATCCACAGGAAAACCAGAAACATGACTGAAAAGAGGATATATAGGTTTAAATATACTTAAATGAATATCACTCATTTTGAAATTAAATTGAATCTTCTTTTAAATATACTCTAGCTGTTGCAGAAGGTTTCAGGTGTGCTGTGATGATTAGGAATGTGAAATCTCAAGTCCCTGTCTGACTCTCCGTCTCTTATCATTGTGTAACTTTGGGCAACTTGCTTAGATTTGTGTTGCTTCAGTTTCTGCAGGTGTAGCATTACAGTAATAATGGTGTCGACTTCATGGAATCATGATGAGGATTAAATGAACTAATATATGTAAAGGCCTTACAAAGTGTATGACTCACGGTAAAACATCAATAAATGCTTCAAAACCTATGACACTGATTCTCAAACACACACACACACACACACACACACACACACACACACACACACACACGAATCTTCTTACATCTAGAAATCAGAATGTGATAAGCGGCTTCTCTGGGGGATTCTGTATTTAACCTGTTAGAAGGAAGGTAACAATTTTTAGCAGCTAGTTGCATCCCACCTTTGGGATCCTTGAGCTCTTCCTTTTACTAGTTTCATTTTAATATACTTGTTAAGTGAATAGAGATACTTCCATGATGATGTCAGTTTCACTGGCTTATGCCCAGCAGGTTAGAAATGCAGAGGTTCTTTTTATATTATGTTTCTGTTTGACTGTATTTTCTTCAATGTTTTGTTTGTTTGTTTGTTTTATTTTGTGTGTTTGCTTTTTTGGAAGAGAAGCCCAATAGCTACATTGGAATCAACCTTAACTCCTTGGTCTGCTCATAATCTTGTTGAGTGGCCCTTGATTTCCAATGCCAGAAATTGGAAATAAAGTACCCAATTGGAAGTTATAAAATCTGGGTTGTAATTGAACTGTTTCAATATGCGGCCCTATGACCCTGTAGAAGTTGCTAACATAGTCTCAAAGTATCTGTCAAAAATGTTGTCCTAGGTGATTGATAAAGTATTTTCCTCACCTGAAATACTACTGCATTACTGAAGAAATTATTTACAAAATTGCCAGCCTTCTCTTAGCCTCATGTGAAGGCTCAATGACGAGCTAAAAAAGAGTACAGGCTGAGGAGTCAAATACGCATGACTTTAGCATTTAGTCCCTGTATGACCATAGAAAAGTTATTCAGTATTTCATAGCTTCAATTTCCTCCTTTGTTAAGGTAAAATATACTTCAAAGCATTCTTATAAGATGAATCATGTTAATTTCTTAGTACACTGCATGGTAGGGCTACAAAATATATTAGGGCACTTTACTATTTCATTGAAGAGATTAAGAAAGAACTCAGAATTAATAGAGCATGGAAACTTGTGACTATCTTTCAAACCATAAATCAAGACTTGGGATATGAGACAGGTTTTTTCAGTTTTATGTATTTATTAATAATACATTCTGTTGTGCATTTGTAAAAATTCCCTCAAGAAACATTTAGTAGCCATATATGTAAACTAAATGCCAGAGTATATGCATGACAGGGAATTAGGGATGGATGAGATTCAAAACATTTGCTCTGTGCTTCATAGATGCTGCAGTTCTATTGGACCATTTAATTAGCCCCAGTAACTGCTCTTAAAGTGATCCCACCAGAAGTTAATGACAAAAACTTAAAAGCTGCTGTGAATCTTTGAACCACATTGCAGGGTAATCTTTTTCTATTTCTACATCCCACAAGAGTTTGCCCTTACAGATCCCGACTCTTTTATTTTCTTATCCTGACAATACATTCTTGATTTTTGTCCTTTTTAAAACTCAGGTTCATTAGGATACAGTTTATCTATGGTGAAATCCATCCTTTTTCAGTGCATATAGTCTGATGAATTTTTTTCACCACAATTATAATAATATTTTCACCACACCCCAAAATTTTCTCATGTATCTGAAGTTAATTTTCTCTCTTTCCCTGCTAGACCCTGACAACCACTGATCTACATTCTGTCACTATTGTTTTGTTTTGCCTTAAAAAATTGTTATTAATATTGTTTTTGATTGACAAATATAATTATATACATTTATAAGGTAAAATATGATGTTTGGTACATGTATACAATGTGACATAATTATATCATGCTAGCATATATATCACCTTTCTTACCTATTGTTTTTTATGGTACGACATTAGATATTTATCCTCTTAGTTATTTTGAAATTTATAATGAATTATTATTGATTATAGTCTACTTGCTGTGTAATAGATCTCAAATCCTATCCCTCTTGTCTATCTGAAACTTGGTATGCTTTGATCAACAACTCCTCATTTCCCTCTTCCTAAACCCCTCCCTTTAGATTCTGGTAACTTTCTATTGTCTACATCTATGAGTTCAATGTTATTAGAATCCAAATATAAGATCATGTAATATTTGTCTTTCTGTGCCTAACTTATTTCACTTAGCGGAGTGCCCTCTAGATTCATCCATGTTATCACAAATGAAATAATTGCCTTCTATTTTAAAGCTAAATACAATCTCATCGTGTATATATATATATATATATACAATCTCATCGTGTATATGTATATATTATACATATATACATACAATTTCTTTATCTATTCATCAATTTGTAGACACTTAGGTTGATTCCAAAATTTTGCTATTGTAAATAGTGCTACAATAATCATTCAAGTGCAGCTATCTGATCAACATACTGATTTCAGTTTCTTTTGATGTATACCGAGTAGTGGGATAGCTCAGTCATTTGAAAACTCTATTTTTAACTTTTTGAGGAAACATCAAACTGTTTCCATAATGACATTACTAAATTACATTCCCACCAACCTTGTGGAAGGATTCTCTTTTCTCCAAATCCTTGCCAACGCTTACCTTTCATATTTTTAATAATCATTCTCACAAGTGTGAGGTTATTTCTCATTGTGGTTTAATTTAAATTTATGTAATAATTAGTGACGTTGAGCATGTTTTAATATGCCATTTGGCTATTTACATGTGTCCTATTGAGAATTACCTGTTCAGAACCTTTGCTCATTCTTTTTTCCAGTTAAGTTATTTTGTTGTTGCTGCTGTTGTTGTTATTGAGTTGTTCAGGTACCATATATATGTATATACATTTTATATTATTAGCCTCTTATGAGATGTATGGTCTGCAAATATTTTCTCCCATTTCATAGGTTGTGTTTTCACTCTGTTGATTGTTTCCTAGGCTGTACAGAAGAGTTTTAGTTTGAAACCATTCCAATTATCTATTTTTGCTTTTTTTGTCTGTGTTTTCAGGATCATGTAAAAAAATAAATAATTGCCAAGATAAAAGTTGACAAGGCATTTCCCTATGTTTTCTTTTTAGCAGTTCTACAGTTATAGGTCTTCTATTTGTCTTTAATTTTTTGTTAATTTTTGTATATGCTGTAAATTAAAAGTGTAATTTTATTTTCTGCATGTGGATATTTAGTTATTCCAACACCATTTATGGATGAGACTGTCCTTTCCCCATTTGTGTTCTTTGTATCTTTGTCAAAAATCAGTTGACCATAAATGTATGAGTTTATTTCTGTGTTTTCTGCCCTGTTTCATTGGTCTATGTGTCTGTTTTTGTGCAAGTATCATGCTGTGTTGGTTATAATCATTTCACAACATATTTTAGAATTAGGTAGTCTGGTGCCTCCAGCTTTGTTATTTTTTTTCAAGATTATTTTGGCTACTTGAAGTCTTTTTGTAGTTCCATGGGAATTTAAGGATTTTATTTTTCCATTTCTGTGAAAAAATGGAATCGGAATTTTGATAGAGATTGCATTGAATTAGCAAATTTTTCTAAGTAACATCGACATTTTCACAATATTAATTCTTTCGGTCTATGAACATGGGGCATCTTTTTATTTATTTCTGTTTACTTCAATTTCATCAATGTTTTACAGTTTTCTGTGCAGAGGTTTCTTACTTCCTTGGTTAAATTTATACCAAAGTCTTTGTTATTGTTGTTGTTGCTATTTTAAATTTGCTTCATTTCTTTTTTTTTTTTTTTTTGAGTTGGCGCCTCACTCCATCGCCCAGACTGGCGTGCAGTGGCTGCTCCCGGCCACCGCAGCCTCGACCTGCTGGGCTCCGGCGATTCTTCCGCCTCAGCCTTCCGAGTAGCCGGAACTACAGGCGCGTGCTACCACGCCCGGGCTAATTTTTGATTTATTGTAGAGATGAGGTTTCGCCTGCCAAGGCGGGTCTCGAACCCGCGGGCTCAGGCAATCCACTCACCTCAGCCTCCCAAGGCGCGGGATTACAGGCTGAGCCACCGAGCCCGGCTGCTTCATTTCTTAAA
>CAUYQG010284444.1:0-10560 GCA_963574415.1 Tarsius wallacei | reverse complement strand
TTCACATGCAAATGCATTTATAATGCAAACTACAATCTTGGTGATAGGGGCCTCATTGCCAGTTGTGATTGTTTCAAGGCCTTTTCAGTGAACAGGGCTCAGAAATGTGTATTTCACAGTGAGAGACAAATAAATAATAAATTCATATGGTTATTTCCAATTCAGTCTTTTATGGTGGTAAAAGTAAGACTCCAACTCAATATGCATAATGAATTTTACCATTTTAACTGGTTTTTTTTAGAGACAAGGTCTCGCCATGTTGCCCAGGCTGGTCTCGAACCTGTGGGCTCAGGCAATCCCTTTGCCTCCACCTCCCAAAGTGCTGGGATTACAGTCGTGAGCCACCGCGCCCGGCACTTTAACTGTTTTCAAATGTACAGTTTAGTAGCACTAAGTACATTCATATTCTGCAACTATCACCACCATACATCCCAGAACTTTTTCATCTTCTTAGACTGAAACTGTGTACCCATTAAACAGTAATGTGACATTCCCCACCTCCCACCCAACCCCACTCCAACTCCTGGCAACCACCATTCTACTTTCTGTGTCCTTTAATATTTGTTCTTTTGTGACTGGCTTATTTCACTTAGCATGACGACCTTCAGGATCAGCCATGTTGATGCACGTGTCAGTCCTTTTTAGGCTAAATAATATTGCATTATATGCTGTGGCTCATGCCTATAACCCCAGCACTTTGGGAGGTGGAGGTGAGAGGATTGCCTGAATCTAAGGGTTCGAGACAAGCCTGGGCAATTTGGCGAGACCTTGTCTCTGCAATAAAAAAAATAAAAGTTAGCTGGGCTTGGTGGTGCACACCTGTAGTTCCATCTACTTGGAAGGCTGAGGCAAAAGGATCACTTGAGCCCAGGAGGTCAAGGCTGCGGGAACCATGAGCATGCCACTGCCCTCCAGCCTGAGTGACAGAAGGAGACTCCTACTTAAAAATAAAAAAAATCCATTATATGAATTTATCACATTTTGTTTATTCATTCATTGGTTGATGGACACTTAGTAAAAGGGTAAACTGAGACAAGGTGAGCCGGTGCCACAGGAATAATGCAATATTGCAACAGAGAGGAAAGAAAGAAGCAAAATTTATTATTCACCTTTCACAGATAGAAAGGGGGCCAGCACTCAGCTGTATGAGGCATGGAAGGCTGGAAACTAGGCATATTTAAGGGCCTTTAAAGCAAGGGGAGCTTAGACTTGGAGGAGGTCTGGGCCAAAAGGAATGTCCAGAGTTGTATTCTTTTGTTTCCATAGTAGTCACATGAATCTAGTGTCTTGACATCGCCAAGCATCAACATCTCACAACTTCAGATGGTGGGCTGGAGGTTGTCATGGTCGTATGAAAACAATGTACCAATAAACATGCCTTCCAGTGGTGTGCTGGATGTCAGTCACAGACAGCCAATAATAATGTATCAATAAGAATGCCTAAAAGATAAATTGTTAGGAAGTCTGAACGTGCTTAAAGGGGGTCTGTGTAATCACGAGTTTCTAAAACTAAACTATTTTTCTTGTTAATTATTATAGGGTAAAAGCACACGTGGGCCGTGCAAACTGTGCAGCAAGGAAAAGTCAAGGGGTGAGGCCTAAGCAAAATGACTATGCTGATTCAAAATGGCTACATTATGCATTTCTAAGGTTCCCTCCTTTCACTTAGGTTCCACTTTTTGGCTATTGTGAATAATGATGCTGCACATATGGGTATATGAACTGTTGATTGAGTCCCTGCTTTAAATTCTCTGGATATATATCCAGAAACATAATTACTGGAGCTTATGGTAATTCCATAATTAATTTTTTGAGGAACCTCCATACTGTTTTCCACAGCAGAAATACCATTTTGCATTCCTACCAGAAATGCACAAGAGTTCCAATTTCTCCATATCTTCACTAATATTTGTTATTTTCTGGTTTTTAAGATTCTGGTTTTTTTTTTGCAAGTGAGAAAGCAGGATTTATTGAGTGGACAGAAAACCTCTCACAGTGGGAGGGGACCCGAAGGGGTTGCCCTAGATTCTGTTTTTTAAAAAAATAACATTCATTCTGCTGAGAATGAACCAATTCAAATTTATAATCACAGTATTTTGACAACGTTTTATTCTTGTATTTCTTTTGTCTTTGCTTTGATTTTTTTTTTTTTTTGAGTCGGAGTTTCACTCTGTCGCCCAGGCTGGAGTGCAGTGGCACACTCACAGCCACCACAGCCTAGACCTGCTGGGCTCAGGTGATTCTTCCGCCTTAGCCTTCCAAGTAGCTGAAACTACAGGTGCACACTACCACGCCCAGCTTTTTTTTAATTTCTTTATTTATTGTAGAGATGAGGTCTCACCAAGTTGCCCAGGCTGGTCTCGAACCCGTGGACTCAGGCAATCCTCTCATCTTGGCCTCCCCAAAGTGCTGTGAATATAAGCGTGAGCCACCACGCCCAGCTACTTTGAAAATCTTGATGCTTTTTTTCTTTCTTGAGTTGGAGTCTCACTTTGTTGCTTAGGCTGAAGTGCAGTGGCACACTCACAGCCACCACAGCCTAGACCTGCTGAGCTCAGGTGATTCTTCCACCTCAGGCACCCAAGTAGCTGGAATTATAGGTGTGTGCCACCATACCCAGGTAATTTTTTTTTTTTTTATTGTAGAGATGAGGTCTCACCATGTTGCTCAGGCTGGTCTCGAACCCGTGGACTCAGGCAATCCTCTCGCCTCAGCCTCCCAAAGTGCTGGGATTATAGGCGTGAGCCACTGTGCCTGGCCTAGTTTAAATTTCTTTGCCATTCATGTGGCCCCAAGATACACACAACTAGAGATATATAATCAAATTTAAAAGTCACTGGAAACAATTTTTTTTTTTTGAGTCGGGTTTTTACTCTATCATCCAGGCTGGAGTGCAGTGGCACGATCCCGACTCACCGCAGCCTCGATCTCCTAGGCACAGGTGATCTTCTGCCTCAGCCTCCCAAGTAACTGGGACTACAGGTGTGTGCCACCACGCCTGGCTAATTTTATTTTATTTTTTGTAGAGACAAGGTCTTGCTATGTTGCTTAGGTTGATGTCAAACTCCTTGGCTCAAGCATTCCTCCCTCCTTGGCTGTCGGAAGTGCTGGGATTTCAGGTGTGAGCCACTGTACCTGGCCAAACTAATTCTTTTTCATGTGTGGTTATTCCATTCATCTGATGTATAGTTAGGATCACATTCATTCATTTGTTTTAAAATTTCAGAAATTAGATTTATTAAAAATTTAATGATTTTTAAATTATGCAAGACGTTTATGTAGTTCGGTCAGAACCAAAAAACAACACAATCAGAAAATTCTTACTTTAATCCCCGTCCCCTCTTTTCTTTACTACCCTCCCTCCCATTGTAGCTCAGAATTAGTTAAGTATCTATTAGTGTTTAGTTCATCCTTTTGTTGCTTCTTTTTAGAAAATATAGACAAATATTTATATTTATATTCCTGTCCCTTGTACACAAAGTGGCAGTTTATAAGCCTTGTCCTGTGTTCTTTTCTTTTTCCTTTTCTTTTTCTTTTTCTTTTTTTTTTTTGTTGAGTTGGAGTCTCACTCTGTTGCCCAGGCTGGAGTGCAGTGGCACGCTCATGGTCACTGCAGTCTCAACCTGCTGGACTCAGGCGACCCTTCTGCCTCAGCCTTCCAAGTAACTGGAACTACAGGCGCACATCACCACACCCGGCTAATTTTTTGATGTATTGTAGAGACAAGGTCTTGCCAAGTTGCCCAGCCTGGTCTCGAACCCGTGAGCTCAGGCAGTCCTCTTGCCTTGGCCTCCCAAAGTGCTGGGATTACAAGCATGAGCCATTATGTCCAGCCTGTCCAATGCTTTATTCATTGAACATTACATCCTGCTTACTTCGTATCACATTACAGAAATCTTCCTCATTCCCTTTCTACTTAATACTCCTCTGTGTAAATAATATTATAAAGAAATCGTCCTCGTTCCTTGGCACTGCTGCAAAATACTACACCGTGTAGATATACCCACAATTTATTTAACAAGTTCACTAGTGATGGATATCTGTTTTGTTTCCAGCGTTTTGCTATTACCAATAATACCACAAGAAATAACACTGACCTCACTCAATAGTGCTCTGTTAAATGTTCCCCCACAAATTCTCTGGAAAACAAAACGAAAAAACAACCTTATTGTGTACCTTTTCATAATCTTTAGTGGGCATTTGGATATCTCCTCTTTTGCGAAGTATCTGTTCAAGTTTTCTCTCATGTTTCTATTAGGTTGTCTTATTCTTGTTCTTTGTATGAGTGCTTTGCTGGATATAAGTATTTCAAACACTTTTTCTCAGCATGGCTTGACTTTTTACTCTCTTAATGATTTCTTCTAAATTCCCAAATTAAAAAATTTTAACATAGTCCAATTTAGTACAATTTTCCTTTAAGTTTGGAGCACTTAGTACGCTACTTAAGAAATATTTGCCTAGGCCAGGCGTGATGGCTCACGCCTATAATTCCAGCACTTTGGAAGGCCGAGGTGAGAGGATTGCATGAGCCCACAGGTTCAAGACCAGCCTGGGCAACTTGGCAAGACCTCATCTCTACAATAAATCAAAAAATTAGACGGGCATGGTGGTGTGTGCCTGTAGTTTCAGCTACTTGGAAGACTGAAGCGGAAGGATTGCCTGAACCTAGTAGGTCAAGGCTACAGTGGCTGTGAGTGTGCCACTGCACTCTAGCCTGGGCAACAGAGTGAGACTCTAACTCAAAAGGACAAAAAAAAAAAAGAAAGAAAAGAAAAACAACCAGGCGCAGTGGCTCACACCTGTAATCCCAGCACTTTGGGAGGCGAGACGAGTGGATTGCCTGAGTCCATGGGTTTGAGACAAGCCTGGGCAACTTGGCGAGACTCATCTCTACAATAAGTCAAAACATTAGCCGGGCATGGTGGCATGTGCCTGTAGTTCCAGCTACTTGGAAGGCTGAGCAGAGGGATCGCCTGAGCCCAGTAGATTGAGGCTGCGGTGGCTGGGAGTGTGCTACTGCCCTCCAGCCTGGTTGACAGAGTGACTCCAACTCAAAAATAAAATAAAATAAAATAAAATATGTATATATTTGCCTACTCCAAAGGCATGAAAATATTATATGTTTTATTCTAGGAGTTTTATTATTTTACTTCTCTCATTTTGATCTACAATCATCTGGAATTCATTACTTTGTATGATATGGGGTAGGGGTCAAGAATCATTTTTCTTCAAATGTATATCCAATTAATCCAGGAGCATTTATTGAAAAAAGTCATCAGTTCTCTACTGCACTGCAATGTCATTTTTGTGTATGTATATGTGTGGATCGGTTTCTAGACTTTCTATTTTGTTTAGTTGATTTATTTGTCTTTCTACCATTTCCCTCTTAATCATTCTAACATTATAAGTAGATTTAATATTTGATACCGTAAATCCTCTAATATTTTCTTCCTTAAGATTGTCTTGCTTATTAACAATCTCTTAAACTTCCATATAAAATTTAAACAGATTGTGAATATACACAGAAAAACTTTCTGGAATTTTTTAGGGGAGTGATTTGAATCTATAGATCAATTTGGGAGAATTGGCATCTTTACAATATGCCAGGTTCATGGATTGTGAGCCTCTTATAAACTTTGGTTTATAAGAGGGATAACATAAACCCCAGTATTTATTAATTTAAAAATTATGTATTTATTCCTATATTTTTAAACTTCAGTACCTTTAAAGTACTTTTTGTTTGATGCAATATACCTAGTGAGACACTTTTTCTACTGCTCGAAACAGTTTTGAACTTGTCAATTTTTTTTTTTTTGAGTTGAAGTCTCACTCTGTTGCCCAGGCTGGGGGGCAGTGGCATGCTCACAGCCACTGCATCCTCGTTGTCCAGGCTAGTCTTGAACCCCTGGGCTCAGGCAATCCTCTTGCCTCTACTTCCCAAAGTGCTAGCATTACAAGCATGAGCCACTGCGCCCAGCTGAACTTGTCAATTTTTGGTGCTTCTGTCATTTTTTTGTTTTATCTCTTCCATATTGGCAAAATGTTTCCCTTGAGGAGTTTTTTCATTCAAGAAAACAAGCAAACAAACAAAAAAAGTTGCTCGTGGTGAGATCGGGTGAATAGGGAGGGTGGGACACTGGGATCATGTCGTTTTTGGTCAAAAATTGCCTAACATTCAGTGTGGTGTGGGCAGGTGCGCTTGTAAGTCACCCATCATGAAATGGGCAAATGCTCGAAACAGTCTCTAAAAAAATTTCACTGACACCAAATGCAGCCTCTCACAACAATACTAGCTTGTACACTGATGTCGATGGGTTTCTAGAACAGTTACTTTGTGGGGGAAAGCCTGTACTACAAGGGACCTGCCCTCAAAAAAAAAAAGATAATTTTGGTTTTTTGGGGAGTTCTCCTTATATTCCTTCATTTGCTTATGTCTTTCTTAGATTTCCTAAATAACATTTTGCAGTTTTTACATAGAGGTTTTGTGCATCTTTCATTAGGGTTTCCCCTCAGTATCTGATGTGTTTTTATATTATTATAAATAATATCTTTTAAAAGTTTTCTTTTTCTTTTTATATTATAAAGATGTGGGTTTCAACTCAGGGTTAGGTATACAATCATTGATTATGCAGGTACCCTTGTTGATGAGGTGTGCCCCTCCCTCCCCAGCAGTTTCCCTCAACTGCCAATCCCACCCCCCTCCCCTGACAGTTTCCCACTGCTACTAATCCCTTTCTTATAGTATTATAATTGTTCAAGATCTGCTTATGAGTGATAACGTATGGCATTCTGTTCTTTGTTTCTGTGATAGATCACTGAGTATGATTGACTCTAAATCTATCCAAGTTGCTGCGAAGTTCATATTTTTGTCCTTCTTTATGGCTGCATAATATTCCATCGTGTATATGTGCCACATTCTTAAAATCCAGTCCAGCTTCAATGGGCAGCATGATTGGTTCCATATTTTTGCTATTGTGAATAGAGCTGCAACAAACATACGTGTGTAGAATGATTTGAGTTCCTCTGGGTATATTCCCTATAGGGGAATTGCTGGGTGTATGGAAGGTCAATTTCTAGTTCTTTCAGAAATCACCACACTGTCTTCCATAGAGGTTGCACTAGTTTGCATTCCCACCAGCAGTGTAGAAACACTTCTTTTTCTCCGCATCTTCGCCGGCCTCTGTTGTTGTTGTTGTTGTTTTTATTAATGATGGCCATTCTTACAGGGGTTAGGTGGTATCTCAATGTGATTTTGATTTGCATTTCTCAGATGATTAGTGAGAAAGGTTTTATTTTTCAATTGTCTATTAATTATTTCTAGATATAAAATTGATTTTTAAAATATTTATTTTCATATCAACAATCTTGCTAAATTCACTTGCTAATTCCAGTAATTGTCATTTCTGATTTTTTTTTTTTTGAGTGGAAATCTCACTCTGTCACCCAGGCTGGAGTACAGTGGCATGCTCACAGCTACCACAGACTTGACCTGCTGGGCTCAGGCAATCCTTCCACCTCAGCCTTCCAAGTAGCTGAAACCACAGGCATGTACCACCACGCCCAACTAATTTTTTTATTTATTTTAGAGACGAGGACTTGCTAAGTTGTCCAAGCTGGTCTTGAACCCCTGGGCTCAAGCAATCCTCTTGCCTCCACTTCCCAAAGTGCTGGGGTTACAGGTGTAGGCCACCGCACGCGGCCTATGATTTTCTATATATACAACATGGTATCTGTAAATAATGACAATTTTAGTTCTCTTTGTTGATTGGGTTCTGACTGATGCACCAACCTGTACTCCCAGGATACATTCCCACCATTAGTCATGATACCTTGTCCTTTATATATATTATTAGATTAAATTTGCTAACATTAAAAAAAAATTTTATATGTCTGTCATGAAGGATAATGTTTTGTAATTCTATTTTCTTGTGATGTCTTCATCTAGTTTTGGAATAAGGGAAATTCTGGCCTCATAAAATGATTTGATGTTTTCTCCTTCTCTGTTTTCTGAAGATGTGTGTGTAGGATTGGTATTATTTTCTTGAATGTTAGGTGGAATTCACCAGTGAAGCCATCTGGGCTTGGAGTTTCTTTGTGGGAAGTTGTTAACTATGAATTAAATTTATTTTATTGGTATTGGGTTGCTCAAGTTTTCTATTTCTTCTCAGCTCAATTTTGGTAATTTTCATTTTTTCAGTGAATTTGTCCACTTCATCTAAGTTGTCAAATTTATGGCATAAAGTTGTTCATAACATACCCTTATATCCCTTTACTGTGTTTTAGGTTTGCAGTAATATCTTTTTTTTCTTTTTTTTTTGAAAGCAGGATTTATTTAGAGGACAGAAAAGCTTCCACAGTGGGAGGGTACCGGAAGGGGTTGCCCTGTAGCAATATCTTCTCTTTCTCTTATGATATTGATAATTTGTGTTTTCATTTTTCTCTTGGCCAGTTTGGTAAGTTTGTGAATTTTGTCATTTTCCTCCCAAAAAACCAGCTTTTAGAATCTTGATTTTTCTGTATTGTTTTTCTCTTTGGTGAGTCCCATTTTTAAAAGTTCCCTCATCTTTGTGATCTTGAACTCTAAAGTCCTGGCAATTTTCTATCAACTTCAAATAGAACTTAATGCTTTCAAGTAGATTTTACTGGCTTTCAAATAGAAAGGCCTGTAATTTTTTTTTCCCTGGCTTTTCAAGTTGTTTTCAGCAGGAGCACCAATCTGCCACATGTTGCATCATTAGAGTCAGAGACAGAAATCTGGGAGGTATAATTTTAGGTGCCTGGTATTGCAGGATTCCTGGGTTCAAGGCTTTTCTCTGTTGCTTACTAACATTGCTATTAATAACCTTGCGCAAGTCATACAATTTTACTAAGTTTTAATTTCCTTTTTTGCAAAATGAGAATAATAATATCTTACATCACAATGTTTTTGTAAGAATTAAGTAATTCAAAGTGAAACTCTTTTATGAACTATGACAAATTTTATAAATATAGAGCGGTTCATATTTAATTTCTACAGTTGTTAATGCCCTGAAGGCAGAGACTGTGTGTTTTGATCTTTGATTCCACAATACCCAGCACAGTTCTGTAAACATATTTTGGTGTTTAATAAATGTTTGTTGGGCTCAACCAAAGTTATTATACATTAATGGTTCTAATTCTCACCTACTGATTTCAGAGTAAATGCATATTGTATGCCTAAGTTATTAATAGCATCTGAATTAATTGGGTTCATGCTGAATTATTATTTATTATCATTATTTAGACCAAAACTGTGTGCAATAGTATATGTAAATTTTCTGCTTTCTTATAGAATTATCCTCTTTCTGATCATGAACAGAAAAGTGTGCTAAAACATCTATAATTGATGGGCAATTCCCAAGGATTATCTCATAGAAAGAAGAGAGGAGAATATGTCCTGACTCTAGTAATATTTTGGGTTGAGTGAGCAAATACAGGCAAGTTTTTTTTTGCGTTGGGATCTCACTATGTTGCCCAGGTTGGAGTGTAGTGGCACACTCATGGCCACCCCAGTGACAACCTTTGGGCTCTGGCAATCCTTCCACCTCAGCCTTCCAAGTAGCCGGAACTACAGGTGCGCGCTACCACGCCTGGCTAATTTTTGATTTATTGTAGAGATGAGGTCTCGCCAAGATGCCTGGACTGGTCTTGAACCCCCGGCCTCAGGCAATCCACTTGCCTCGGCCTCCCAAAGTGCTGGGATTACAGGCTGAGCCACCGAGCCTGGCCCAGGCAAGGTTTTAAGAGATGTGTCACGGAAGTTTGTCATCTCCAACCTAGTAGACACATCCATTCATACTTTATGCAATTGTATATATTCAGAGGAATTAACTACAGTAGTTGCCAGTGACAGGTTTGTGTTTTAGCTTAACACCAGTTTGGGGGTTTTCTTTCCACATTCATACACATCTTTTGCATCAGGTTAAATTCAAGTGTGAAGTTCATTCAGACTAGATCAGCGTTTCAGGGCTTCAATATTCTGCATGTTTCCTGGCGTGGTGGCTCACATCTGAAATCCAGCACTTTGAGAGGCGGCAGCAAGAGGATTGCCCAAGCCCAGGGGTTCGAGACCAGCCTGGGCAACTTGACGAGACCTCATCTCTACACTAAATATCAAAAAAATTAGCCAGGCATGGTGGCGTGTACCTGTGATTTCAGTTGCTTGGCAGACTGAGGTGGAAGGATCACCTGAGCCCAGCAGGTAGAGGCCACGGTGGCCGGGAGTGTGCTACTGCACTCCAGCCTGGACGACAGTGAGACTTTGGCAGTTAAACATGAGCTAAATTTTTCCAGGGAGTCCCTACCGAAGTGATGCTGATGAATGCAAAGTTCAGTATCCTTGACAACAACTAATGATCAGGAAAACAGTGAGTTTAACACTGCTATTTATTTATTTATTTATTTGAGTTGGAGTCTCACTCTGTCACCCAGACTGGAGTGCAGTGGCCGCTCCCGGCCACCGCAGCCTCGACCTGCTGGGCTCCAGCGATCCTTCCGCCTCAGTCTTCCAAGTAGCTGGAACTACAGGTGCGCGCTACCACA
>CAUYQG010284435.1:0-51869 GCA_963574415.1 Tarsius wallacei | reverse complement strand
ACTAAGTTCTTTGTTTCTGTGACAGATCACTCAGTATTATAGACTACTAAGTCCACCCAAGTTGCTGTGAAGTTCATAATTTTGTCCTTCTTTATGACTGTGTAATATTCCATCGTGTATTTGTACCATGTTTTGTTAATCCAGTCTTCTTTCGACGGGCAAAATGGTTGGTTCAATGTTTTTGCTATTGTGAAAGGTGCTTGCATGACTATATACATTTACCAAAACTCATCACACTATATGCTTAAAATGAGTGAATTTTGACTAGGCATGGTGGTGGCTCACGCCTGTATTCCCTGCACTTTGGAAGGCAGAGGAGGGAGGATTGCTTGAGGCCAAGAGTTGGAGACCAGCTTGAGTAACATAAAGAGATCCTCTTCTCTACAAAAGATAAAATAAATGAAATAAAATGAGTGGTTATTATATGTAAACCATGCCACAATACAGATGTAGACATCAAAGTGAAGGTTAAGAAAAGAGGTTTTCAGACAAATAAAATCTGAGGGACTTCAATGCCAGCTGCTGTGAACCAAGAGAAACACTAGAGAGTTTTTTCAGGCTCCAGGAGGGTGATCGCAGATGGAACATGAACATGCAGGAAAAAATGGAAACACTGGAAAGGGTAAATGCAGCATTTGACAAAAAGAATATTGGCTGTCTAAAACAAAACCTTTATTAAGGCATATGTAGAAATAAAATACATGGTAACAATAGCACAAATTGTAGGAGGGAGATAAATGGGGTTAAACTGTTAAAACAGTCTTTGCCTTATTTAGGAAATGGGAAGCCCAAAAGTATTCATTTAAGGTAGGTTTAATATACAAAGGATGCACATTGTTATCTCTAGAGTAACCACTAAAAGAATTATGGAGGATTGAATGACTAAAAAAAGAGAGAGAGAGAGCGAAATTGAATAATAAAAAATGTTTTCATAATTCAAAAGAAGGCAAGCAACAAGAAATAAAGGAACAAAGTACTAGAAGACAAATAGCAAGGAGTTACACTTAAACTGGATCATTAATTATTTAAAATGCAAAT
This sequence comes from Tarsius wallacei, assembly GCA_963574415.1. Classification (NCBI taxonomy): domain Eukaryota; kingdom Metazoa; phylum Chordata; class Mammalia; order Primates; family Tarsiidae; genus Tarsius; species Tarsius wallacei. The sequence continues at coordinate 50,831 of CAUYQG010284435.1, read as the reverse complement.
AGTCTACAATCCAATTAAAAGGCAAAGTTTGGCAGACTGAATAATTATATGCAATTTGCCAGTCATGCATTAAATAGAGAAAATTTGAAAATAAAAAGTCGATATACCATACAAATACTAATCAATGCAAACCTGTTATATTAATTAACATCAAAGTAGGTATTGACATAAGAACTATTGCTAGAGATTAAAAGGGACATTTCATCATGATAGATATTTAAAATATTACCCATTTCTATCTTCCTTTCTTGTGTTAAGTACTATAATTATCTAACAAGAGAAAAACTACCTTCAGGTAAGATGATTATTCCAAAATGCCTTGTCATTCAAATATAAAACCCTGATGAAACCAATTTTTAGAAAATGATTACCCATCCTTGCATGCTATTAGACTTTTAATAGTTACACCTTTGAAAATGTTAGGACTATTAAATTTGCTGATCACCAAAGGTTTTCATTGTACCTATAAAACGAACATGTGTAAAAATACTCATTGTATCTGTCCTGCTTAATATTCTGCTTCTATTTCTTTTTGATCCTTTTGAAACCATGGGTAATGAATTAACTTGGAAAACAGGAGTTAAGTAGCACTGCCAAACAGACCGGTTTCATTAACTTAATGAAATAGTTCAGGAATGAGACCTTCATCAACTATTATGTGCCTTGATAGTTCAGTCATTACCAGTCTTTTAAAAAATAGCTTTACTGTAGCTTCATGTTCAGTTAATTTTTTTCTAGACACACATCTAGCTTCTAATATACCTTTAAAGAGAAAGTAATGAATGGAAAGCTATAGAACTTCAAATAAATGTCAGGTTCTGTTACTATTTTTCACCGAAGTCTGAATGTCATCATTCAGAAACCCCATGTAGCTTAGTGAGGGACTTTTGCTCATAAAATCCCTTTCGGTTTTCTCAGTGAGCAGAAGCCAGAGGCAGAGACACTCTCTAAACATTAAGCCAAAAGCTATCCAGACAGAACACTGTGGAAGATAAGTAGAAAGTGCCCATTGTTCAACAACTTCATCTGAATCAGAACTAACCACCACCAAAACAAAATGGAGGGGCAGTCAGTTCGAAGTCTTGGTGTCTTGTCAGCGGAGCAAGTTAAAATGTACTGCACCTGTGTGGCACACTGAAATCAGATGATTTGAGGTGTGGGCAGGGTGTAGGGCCCTCGGAGGAGGAAACAGTTATCAAAACCCAGAGGAAGACTTCTGTGTGGAAGAGACAGGCTGACAGGAGCTAAGATATTTTTTATAGAGAGCAGGAGGAAGTTGGGGAGGGAAACATGACCTCACCTACCTCCCCCCTTCTCAGCTCCTGCCTGTAGTCCCCATTGGCCAAACCCAACTGGAAGGCAAGGTGAGCCAGCTTCCCTGGGCACAGAGTAGGATGAAGTACACTCTCTTTGAGAGGGTATCTGGAGGAACACAGGGAAGCTATTTAGCACAGGATCCTGTTGCTGCTATTTACAAAAGAGACTGCCATCTGAGTTTGATTCCCAGCTCTGCCATAAGCTGTGTGCTGTGTGACTTTGTGGAAGCCACTTAACTACTCTGAGCCAGGCGCCCTATTCTGTTAAAATGAGAGGAATAATATCTATCTCAGAGTTATTGTGAGGATAAGATTACATTTTCGTGTTACGTGTTACTGGCACACAATAAGTGCTAGATAAATGATCAGTTACCCTCCTTTCTCCCCCCTCCTCTCTGCTTGTCTCTTTTAAACCTAGCCTAAATATCTGCTTTCTTTTTTAATGTTAGCATGCATTAGAAAAATCCTCTTATTCCTTCAAGCCCTGGGCAAGTGTCAGGATCATTCCTATGTCAGATGCATCACCGTAATAATTGCCTTGAGTCAGGATATTATTTAAGCAGAAAACATTTACTTTTTATTCTTCAGCAATGCTGCACATACTGCAGGGACTAATTTGGCCCTAAGCAAATAATTCAGCATACATTACCAGCTATTTACCAGAAGTAGCAGTTTATTTCCTACGACCTCTAGACACTTGGCATCAGCTGTCCCCTGTCTGTGTGCTTCAGGTAATGAGATGCCCGCCAAGCAGAATGTGTCCACTGCTTCACCACTGGGAGAAGCTCAGAAGATTTGCTATAAACCAATTGCTCATTCCCAGGATTAGAGCAGTTTTTTAAAATTGTGAAAGTGCACACCGACTTGCAATGTCATTTCCAAGTTCTGATGGAAAGTCTATAATGTATTCCTATAATCATCAAATGTTTTTGCCCATCTTCCCCCAGGCTATCATATATTCTGTTAATCCATTTGCCCAGAGTTATTTCAAAACAATGATGTTGCCCTGCTGGTAAGGCCTCCAGAGGAGTCTGGACCATGCCCAGGATGCAGCCTCTCCCTGTGGGGCTCTGATGTCAGGGGAAAAGGTGAGGGTATTGAGCACAGTATTGAGAAAGGCTCACAAAAATGATAACATTTAAATGTGTATTCACTTTCCACTTTACAAAGTAACTTCACAACCATTATGTGGACTGAGGTAAGATAGGGATAATTACCTCCTTGCACTTGACAGGTGAATAAACTGACTCTACATGATGTTAAGCAGCTTGCCCAAAGCCTTCCAACAATTTGGGTTGGCACAGGATTAGAATACAGGCCTTCCAATTATTCTAACGTGCTTGTCCAGGGATGAAAAAGTAAACTTACTGAATTGACATCCTAGAGCCACTTGCGGACTGCCCGGTGTCTGTAAAAGAATAAAACAAAGGCTACCAGAGTTTCAACATCAAACAAAAAAGCAGAGTTTAGAGTTTATTTCTTTGCCTGACAAGAAAACTTTCCTCAGTTTAAAAAAAAATCGCTTACTAGTTTACTGAGGGGTAATAGTCAGAATTTTGTAAATGCTTCAGAAGTAGCAGGGATTCAAGGTGGTTATGCTAATTGAACATTGAAAACGAATGCCCTGGAGGGGACAGACCCAGACCATAAGCCTTACAAAGACTGTTAAAACAAGTGTCCTTGCTCATTGGTCAGGACAGAGTCTTAATTTAGGTCCAGTGAGAGTCTCTGTGGAGGGTGTAAAGGTCACTCAAAGTTGACATTCCTTTATCAGCTTCAGCTGTCAGACTCTCAAACTTCCCAAATGTTTATCAGAACCCCCCAGCAGGGCTTTTGTTAAAATACAGCTTGATGAGCCCAATGCCAGAGTTTCTGATTCGGCCGTCTGGCGTAAAGCCTCAGAATCTGCATTTCTATCAAGTTCCCAGATGATGCTTTGCAGCTGGTCCAGTATCCATGCTTTGAGAACCACTATCCTAGACATGTGATACTCTAAGTAGAAACTTTTAATTTTACACCTCTTTGATACCAACCTCCTCTTCAGGATCTAACTACTAGGTGACTAACTACTTCACACTCAGGAGGGACAATGGTCTATTCAGATAACAACTTCCATATTTCACTTGTGGAAGACCTGCCTTTTCTTGCAACAGTAGTTCTCAGAGCAGGGAACTATTTTTATGGGGGATGGGGAAAGTAGAAAGAAACTGCTAATGGAATCGAAAGTCAACACCAACTCCATACCCTTTTATCAGTTCATTTTCCTTCTCTGGGAAGAATCAAGTCTGAATTACTTGACTCGCCTTATTAAAATAGCATCATATTCATCGATTCAATCTCATTACATTTAGGGTTTTATTTTATTACCCTACCCTTTGAGAGATCAATAGCACATTTTTCCATGCTCATAACTTTCTACCTTCTTATTTTTGGTCAGTTTACAATCTGCTTTGTATCTGCCACGACTCAGCCTTACGGTTCTCTAGGCTTATATTTCTTGTAAAAAGCCAGTGCTCTCAACTCATGCCTTTTCTGCTCCTTTTTGAGTCATAGCCCTCCCTGCCTCATAGGAGTTATCTGTGTATGTGTTTGTGTCTTTCAGTGGATCAGTGCCTACGGAGAGAAGGAGGCTTTCTTTTCCTCACACCACCAGTCCAAGCCCTGTTCTTTCATAGGTCAATAAATACTCTTTTTTCTCTGTTGGCAGTTTTGAATCAGCTGATTTTTAAAACATTTTTTAAATTCACATGAGTAAAATTTATGTTCTTTGGCATATAGTTCTGAGTCATGACAAACACGTAGAATAATGTAACTACATAACAATCAAGATTTGGAACAGGTCTATCATCCCTTAAAAACTCCCTCATGTATACGACCCCTTCGTAGTCAAAAATTTCCCTTTCCCTGAGCTCCTGGAAACCACTGATCACTTCTCTGTCCCTGTAGTCTAGACCTTTCCCTAAATGAGAGTCATTCATTTTGGCGCATATACAATAACCCATTCTTTATTGCCAAGTGGTATTCAACTGGATGGATATACCACAGTTTGTTTATCCATTCACCAGTGAAAGGACATTTGGGTTGTTGCCAGTTTGGGACAGTTATAAATAAAGCAGTTGTAAATATTCACAACAGGTTTTTGTGTGAATGTAAATTTTCATTTCACTTGGGCAAAAACCTAAGAGTGGAATTTCTGGGTGATGTGATAAGTGTACGTTTAACTTAATAAGAAATGGCCAAGCTCCTTCCTTTTGCCTCCTTGCACGCCTGAGAACAAGATGGGCCACCAGCAGCCTTACTAGAGCCACCCGTGGAAATTCTGCCAGGGTTCTCGATCTCGCTGCGTGTGCTCACACCGGCCCAGGCTGATCCAGAAATACGGCCTGAATATGTGCCGCCAGTGTTTCTGCCAGTACGTGAAGGCCATAGGTTTCATTAAGTTGGACTGAGTGATCTTCCTTGAATGGATTATCAAAGGCATCCACGCAGTGAAAGCATGCTAGCTCCTTGTATATAAAATTTAAAAAAAAAGAAACTGCCAAAGTTTTGTAAGAATAAAATATAGCTGTACCATTTGGTGTTCTTACCAGCGAAGTATGATTTCCAGTTGCTCCATATCACCTCCATCAGTTCTTGGAAGTGTAAACTTGTTTTGTTTTGTTTTGTTTTAGTCCTTCTAATAGGTGTATGGTATTATCTCATTGTCATTTTAATTTGCATTTCACTAATAAATAATGGTGCTGTGCATCTTTTCATTTGTTTGCTTTCCATGTATTATCTACTCTCTTTTTTTTTTTTTTTTTTTGAGTCAGGGTATCACTCCATCACCCAGGCTAGAGTGCAGTGGCACCATTATCGCGCACCACAGCCTGACTTCCTGGGCTCAGGTGATCCTTCTGCCTCAGCCTCCTGAGTAGCTGGGAGTGCAGGTGCATGCCACCACACCAGGCTAATTTTTTTTTTTTTTTCCGGTAGAGATGAGGTCTCACTTTGTTGCCCAGTCTGCTCTCAAACTCCTGGGCTCAGGCAATCCTCCCTCCATGGCTTCTCAAAGTGCTAAAATTATAGACGTGAGCCACCACTCCTTCTTTAACAAAGTATCTGTTCAAAATCTTTGCTTGGGCATGCATGGTCATTCATGCCTGTAATCCCAGCACTTTGGGAGACCAAAGTGAGAGGATTCTGTGAGGCCAGAAGTTTGTGTTCTGCCTGGATAACATAGTGAGATCCTGAGTCCATCCTCCCAACTCCTCCCACCCCCCAAAAAATTGGTCAGGCATGGTGTTGCTGCCTGTAGTCCCTGTTACTACTCAGAAGACTAAGGCAGGATGATTGCTGAGCCAGGAGTATGTGGTTACATTGGAGTGCTACTGCACTCCAGCCTAGGCAACAGAGTAAGACCCTGTATCTAAAACAAAAACAAACAACTTTTGCTCCCTTTTTTTCAGCTGTTTGTTTTATTACTGCTGAGTTATGAAAATTTTTTATATATTTTGTATAAAAAGCCTTTGTCATATATATGATGTGCAAATATTTTCTGCCAATCTATAACTTAGCTTTCATTTTCTTAATAATGTCTATGGAAATTAAACTAAATTTTGATCAAGTCCTGTTCATCAATTTTTTTCTTCTGGGGATCATACTTTTGCCGTTCTAAGAGTTCTGCCTAACTGAAGCTCAGGAAGATTTTCTCCTATTTTCTTCTAGAAGTTTTATAGTTTTTCATTTTATATTTAGGTCCATGACCCATTTTGATCTAATTTTTATATTAAGTTAGGAGTATAATTTGTGGTTCACTGTGTATGTGTGTGCATGTGTGTGTGTGAAAGTGTGTGTCAGAGTCAGAGTCTCACTCTGTCACCCAGGCTGGAGTGCAGTGGCATGATTATGGCTCACTGCAGTCTTGACCTCCTAGGAGGTCAAGGCCTCCTCCCTAGTAGCTGGAGCTACAGTTGTGTGCCACCACACTCAGCTAATTTTTTTTTATTTTTCGTAGAGACCAGGTCTCGCTGTGTTGCCCAGGCTGGTCTCAAATTCCTGGCTTCAAGCGATCTTCCCGCCTTGGTCTCCCAAAGTGCTGAGATTACAGTCATGAGTCACTGTGCCCAGCCTGTGGTTCACTTTTATGCACATGGACAGCTAACTGTTTCTACACTGTTTGTTGAAAACACTGTCCTTTTTCCTTTGAGTTGCATTTATACTTTTGTCAAAACTCAATTGATCATATTTGTGTGGGTCTATTTCTGGATTCTCTGTTCTGTTCCACTGATCTATGTGCCTGTCTTTTTGCCAATACTGCACAGTCTTGATTACTGTGGCTTTTTAGTAAGTCTTAAAAGCAGGTAATATGAATTTTTCAACCTTGGTTTTTTTTTTACAAAATTCTTTCGACCATTTTAATTTCTTTGCCTTTCCATTTACATTTTAGAATCAGCTTGTGAATAGCTACAAAAAGCACTACCCTCAGCTGATTCTTAACTTGCATTAATTACTCCGGTTAGCCTATGGTCCTCAAACTTCAATGTGCTTAAGAATTTTTAAAATGGCCGGACTCGGTGGCTCAGCCTGTAATTCCAGCATTCTGGAAGGCCGAGGTGAGAGGATTGCCTGAGCCGGCGGGTTCGAGACCAGCCCAGGCAAATTGGTGAGACCTCGTCTCTACAATAAATTAGCCAGGCGTGGTAGTGCACGCCTGTAGTTTCGGCTACTTGGAAGGCTGAGGCAGAAGGATCGCAGGAGCCTAACAGGTCGAGGCTGCAGGGGCCAGGAGCATGCCACTGTCCTCCAGCCTGGGTGACAGAGTGAGACTTCAACTCAAAAAAAAGAATTTTTAAAATGCACCTGCCTATGTCAGATTTGAATATTCTCATTCAGTAGTTCTGCCAGGGGCAGAGGCATTTTCATTTTTAACACTGTCCTTAAGGCGATCTAATGTAGGTGGTCATGGGCCATGATTTGAGAAACATAGCACTCACTTCCTAGAAACTGGAAAATTCTCCACCAGCTTTGATGAATCTCATAAATATAATATCCACACACGTTTTTTTTTTTAATACATCCACACACAGTGAAAGGACATGACATTGGGTTCACAAGCAATTCCAAAAGTTGGTATTTTACCTCATACAATATTATGGCCAAGCTCTGGACCTCACAGATGTCTAATCATCTAAAGACAGGTGATAAGAAAAAGGGGCCGGGCTCGGTGGCTCAGCCTGTAATCCCAGCAATTTGGGAGGCCGAGGCGAGTGGATTGCCTGCGCCCGCAGATTCGAGACCCACCCGGGCAACTTGGCAAGACCTCTTCTCTACAATAAATAAAAAATTAGCTGGGCATGGTAGCGCATGCCTGTAGTCCAGCTACTTGGAAGGCTGAGGCAGAAGGATCGCTGAAGCCCAGCAGGTTGAGACTGCAGTGGCTGAGAGCGTGCCACTGCACTCCAGTCTTGGAGACAGAGTGAGACTCCAACTCAAAAAAAAAAAAAGAAAAGAAAAGAAAAAGAAAAAGGATGGAGTGATTAAAAAAAAAAAAGATGGTGAGAAAAAGGACAGGGATTTCCAGGTACTGTGAGTAGCTCTGTGATATTTGTCCCATTGACCAATTCCGTGAAACTTTTCTTATGCTAAGGGCAGAATTCTTAAACCATTCTCAACGAAGGAAAAATTAGGTTGGAGAGGTTCACAAGGCAAGTGAGTTACAAGGGAAAAATATTAATCAAATGAATAAGTTCTCTAGAGAAAAATCAGATTACTGGCCATAAATATTAACTTCGTTTTACAATGAAATATGGATTAACCAACTTGCTCAGGGAATTGAACATTCTTTTTAATTTAATTTTCTGGGTAATGGGAGATGGGAGGTTAACTGGAAAAAAAAAACCTTCCAGTAGAAAAATCTTTCTAAAATGGATTAGTCTACTTTCCACCTTAATTTATTACTAAGCATTCATTGCTTTGCTTTTTTCCTAAGGAGAGAAAACAACAACTTAGAAAAGACCAAAGTGAATTTAAGAGGCTTCTAGACCAGGAGGCTCACTGAATGGTGTTTGCAAACAGGTAGGAATAGATCAATTGATTTCTGTAGAATGCTGCTGGGAAGACAATCTCCCTTCTAGGTGTGAATTGCCTTGATAACAGGCCAAGGCTGCTTAGAAAGGGGAAGAGGAGAGTAATGAGTTAGGGGAGGCCAACCTGCAGACATAAAAGAGCCTTCTGGGAAGTCCCATAATCAGCAGTAAAGGGAATAAGGCCCCTGGTGAAGAGATCTGACAGGGCAACATTGGTTCCCAATGGGAGAAACAAATGGGAGATTCTTTTTTTTTTTTTTGAGTTGGTATCTCACTCTGTTGCCCAGACTGGAGTGTAATGGCATGATCATGGCTCACTGCAGCCTCGACCTCCTAGGCTCAGGCAATCCTTCTGCCTCAGCCTCCCGAGTAGCTGGGACTACAGGCATGTGTTACCATGCCAGCTAATTTGTTTTTTTTACTTTTTGTAATGATGAGGTCTTGCTATGTTGCCCTGGCTGGTGTTGGACTCCTGAGTTCAAGTGATCCTCCTGCCTTGGTCTCCCATGGTACTGTGAGTCTCACCAGGATGTTCTCTTTGGTCAACCTTGATGATGGACATTTCCTACAGGGGTTTTTTTTTGGGGGGGGGGGGGTTGTTGTTGTATTTTACCAAACCTTACCATTCTCTCTTCTAAGAGAGTGACCACCTCTTAGAAGTAGGAGGATCGCTTGAAGCCAAGAGTTTGAGACCGGCCCGAGCAACATAGCAATACTCCATCTCTAAAAAAAATTAGCCTGGCATGCTGGCACACACTTGTTGTTCCAGCTACTTGGGAAGCTGAGGTTGGAGGATTGCTTGAGTCCAGGAGGCTGAGGTTGCAGTGAGCTATGATTATACCACTGTACTCCAGCCTGCTGAGGGACAAAGCAAGACACTATCTCAAAAAAAAAAAAAAGAAAGAAAGAAAAAAAGGAAAAGGAGAGGAAAAAACTCTGATCCACACATAGACAAATGGTCCTTCCCTTGAAAACTATAGCACAAACTCTATAAGGCTGGAATGTTCATAGAAGACTGAACTACATACTAGGGAAGTGACAAATAAGAAAGTAAGCAAAGAGAAGACCACTAATCAAGACAATCTAAAGCGCAAGCATGGCTTGCTCTCCAGGCATTTCAATTTGTCCCATTCCCTTGGACCTTGGGGTAAATGAGATCTAGCCTGAATCCCTCTGCTCAGAGAATGACATCTTTAACTCCATCTTACCTGCAGTCTACCCTTGGACAATGAGGTCCCTGGGCACCTACCCAGGGAGAGTCTGAGTACATAACCTATCCTCCCCAACCCCCAACTAAACCTTTCATGCCTAATGTCCTGCTATCTTTGGAAATGAATAGCTGTCCTCAACTATATCAGAATCCAACATGGTATCACTCAACGTTCATATTAACTGAAGAGTTATTTCCTTTTCATCTCTCTGGTACTATAATTGATCATTAGAATAGGAAATGATCCCCAGATAGTCTTAAGAAAATTATACCGGGAGGAAAAAAAACAAACAAAAATTATTTTGAGGAGACAGAGATGATTCAAAATAATTCTCAAGAGGTTGAAAAGGAGGATTGCCTAGTAGAACCAGAGTATCCATGGGGTTTCCCCACAGAGAGAGATCTAAGAACACAGAAGAAGCCGCAGCACATCCTGCTCCACTGGGCACCAAGAAGCGCATGCTCCCTTAGCATCCTAGAAAGGGGTTTCCCTGTGGGATGAGATGTTTTATTTTCTGGAAAAGGGCTTTCTTCCTCCACCTCAAACTAGCCTTCTAGGACCCTGACAATAGGCCACCTTGTAAGCCACAGTCAAGTCAGGGCATGGGGCATGGGACTGTGCCATGAAGGGGGATGGCACCTGGTTCCCTAATGCCATCAAGTCTGAGCCAGCATGCTTGAGCAAGATGCAGCAGGATAGAGGTGCTAAGCTTAGGTCTCCCAAGAGGGAGTTCGCCACCACGCTGCAAAGATCCAGTTAGCTGACAGCTGCAGCTGCAAGGCCAAGGCCATGCTCTTCCCAGGCAGCCCCCAGTCAGGAGCTGAGCTTGGCGGGAGGCGGGGTGGAGCTGGTTCTGCATCCATTTCTACCCAGTGCAGGACTCCTCTATTGGACCATCTTTAATCCAGAATTTCCCACAGATCTGCACTGTGGTCTAAGCCTCTCCCTACTCTGTCCTGCTTCCTTCCCTTTGTCTTCCTCGGGTGTCATCCACACTTCCTACTCCTACCCTCCATAAACCTCTTGCACTCCCAATTGTGCCTCAGCATCTGCATCCTTGAGGACCCCCTTCCCATAGTCAATATAAACAATGGATCAAGAAAGCAGATGATAAGATGGGGTGCTGGGTTTAGATCACTGACTGCCTGACTAGCAGTAAGAACCTCATTCTGGCTGGGTGCGGTGGCGCAAGCCTGTAATCCAAGCACTTTGGGAGGCTGAGTCAGGAGAATTGCCTAAGCCCAGGAGTTCAAGTCCAGCCTGGGCACAATGGCAAGATCTTGTCTCTACCATAAATCAAAAAATCAGCTGGGCATGGTAGCGTGCACCTGTAGTCCAAGTTACTCGGGAGACTGAGGTAGAAGGACAACCTGATCATCAACAAGGGTACCTGCATGATCAGTGTTTATATACCTAACCCTGAAATGTACCCCACATCTTTATAATAAAAATTTAAAAAAAAAAGAAGGACAATCTGAGCCCAGCAGGTTGAGACTGCAGTAGCCATGATTGTGTCACTGCACTCCAGCCTGGGTGACAGAGTGAGACTTCAACTCAACAAAAAAAAGAACCTCATTCTGGATAGTACTGTGAAGGATGGGGATGTGGTTCATCTCACTAACCTTCCTCTTTTAAGTTCCCCCTCAGGAAGGTGGGCCCAGTGGACTGCTACAGTAGCTGCTCACTGAACATGTGTAGAGCAGACCCACATGGCATAAGGAGGGACTGCGGAAGCCACAGAGGTGCACCATTTGGATCTCTCCACAAGAAAGAACTTGTCATTCAGCTATCAGGATCTGCCTAGGCAGCCCCTAGTCAATAACTGAGCACAGAAGGTATGCTAGAACCTGGCCATTTCTGTTCCTTGCAGCACACCTCTAACAAGTAGTCTTTGTTCCAGTCTTCCCACTGACTTGGCTGAGACTTTGTTAGGTCTGCAACACAGTTCGAAGTTCTCCCTACCCAACTATCTTCCTCCTCACTTTCACCGCCATCAGATCCACATTACTGTTTGAACTCTCTTTTCCTGCCCTAGCCTTTCTTCCTCTCTATCTTGATGCCTAACCTTTTTTTGGGGGGGAGGGAGGGGGGATCTTAGTCTGTCTTCCAAGCTGGAGTGTAGTGGCGCAGTCATAGGTCATTGCAGCCTTGAACTCCTGGGCTCAGACGATCCTCCCACCCCAACTTCCCAATAGTTGGGCTCTCTTAAATGCTTGACTCTGTCCCATCATGCTCCCAGAGGACTCAAACTAACACACAGGGCTCACTAATCCCCAAGAACTCCTCCAAGAATGTGAACCCACTGGGCCCTCCCTTAGGAAGCCGTGACTCACTTAATCCTCACTGTGGGTTAGAGAGGTTTATAGGCTGAGGTCATATTGCACCACCACTATCTGGGCTCTTCCAGTTGAAAATTGAGTCTCTGGAGGATTAAGAAGGTTGCTGGAAGTAAAAAGTTGTGTCAGAAGATGGTGTCTATATTTCTTCTTCTCTACTCTGATTTATAATACCAAAAATCACAGATTCCTGATGAAGCATTACATCCCTATCACTCGTGATAAAATGCATGCTAGGAAGAGTAGAAAAACAACGTTTTGGGGACAAAGTCAAAGGGCTTCACATGAAGTTTGGAGGGAAGGGAGAAAAAGGCTGAGAAGAAACTTATAAATTGCATTAATAGAAGTTAACATGAATGGCACAGAAAGAAGATACACACAGGGAGAAAGAAAAGCTCAGTAATTCTTTTTTTTTTTTTTTTTGAGTCGAAGTCTCACTCTGTCACCCAGGCTGGAATGCAGTGGCACGGTCTCTGGCACCACAGCCTCAACCCACTGAACTCAGGCGATCCTTCCACCTCCACCTTCCAAGTAGCTGGAACTACAGGCGTGTACCACTACAACCAGCTAACTTTTTGATTATTGTAGAGATAGGATCTCACCAAGTTGCCCAGGTTGGTCTCGAACCTGTAGGCTCAGGCAATCCTCTCACCTCAGCCTCCCAACGTGATGGGATTATAGGCGTGAGCCGCCCAAGAAGCCCAGCCAAGAAGCTCAGTAATTCTAAGAAAATAGCAGAGAATTAGATTGGAATAATACTTCAGACTCAATTATTTCTATTTTCAATGCACAAGATAATACAGTATAACTTAAACTTTAAAACAAGTAGATTGTCCCAAGATGAGTTCCCTGGGAAAAAGACCCCAAGGTAGAGATTGGCTTGGAGGGAGTTTATTAGGGAGGGAGGCGGTCTTGGAATGAACACCGTGGAAGGGGAGAGAAGACACAGGATTGGGCAGAGGAAGAAGCAGAACTCTGACACAGTTTCAACGGACTGCCTCAGTCAGCCTTGCTGAGGAGTTGCAAAGGTGGGAAGACCCTTCAGAATTGTCCTGAATTGGGGCATGAGGCCCTCCTCCCCCCAGCCCTTTACCCCCACATCAGCCAGTCAATGGATACAGGCTACCCTGGAAGGGGCATGACTGTGGAGGATGAGGCTGCTATCTTCACCTTTGGTAGTCCCCAAAGGGACTGACAGGTGAAGACCAGCTTCAGTGGCATTCCTAGTCACTGGGGTAATAATTCCTGAAAGGGAATGAGCGGTACCTCATAACACCCACCACTCAGATAAATAACGATTTCCTGGATGTTACTAAGACTTGGGAAAAATGGATCTCGTTTTATACCATTAAATGGTATATGTTTTTCAATACAAACTGGTCTGATAAACATGAATATGCAGTACCACCCTGTGTCAAAACTACAAATATATAAAATCCACAAGTACAGCATACAGTACATGGAGAGGATTAAGTGAAGGAAAGAGAGTGGCGTTGTTTTGCGGGCACGTGCCAAGAATGCCAGGCTAAATGAAAGCATTGGAGGATGCTTTCCTAAATCAAGTGATAAAAGTGTCACAGAGGCAAGATGTAATATTGATGGGTTACTAGAACTATTCAGACATCTGTTCTAAATCTCTACAACAATCTTAGAATGCATTACATTCTTGACTTGCCTTCCTGATAATTTTCTTTCAAGAAGTACAAGAAGGAATGACAGGATCTGCTACTCTATACTCAATTCTGACCAGCAAGGAAGGATTTGTGGAGACGTTTATACGATAGAAATCTTCACTTCAACAATCATGTGAAATAAAATGCAGTCCTTGCCTTCCTGAAGATGAAAGAAAGGGATCATGTCATCCCAGATTCTGTAATAGGAAAAAAAAAAAAGAAACCTCTGGTCACAGTAGACCTATAATTGGGGCTTTAGAAAAACAAACTTCAAAAAGTTCACAGAAATGTAATTATAACCCCAAGGCCAGAGGCAATAAAAATGAATACATTTTTTTAAATTGTGAAACTCTGAAAAATTAAACCTCATACTGCACAAACCAGTATGACCCAACATACATCCAGTTCTCTAATGAGTCTATATTGTGAAATGACAGGTACAAAAAAAAAAATGAAAGGACACAAACCAAGGTGAGTAAGAAGAAGATACAAACCCTGTAAGAGAGTAACAGAAGGAAAATTCCAGAATTAGCTGAGGAGAGCAAAGTGAGGAGAACCGCAGAAAGGACAGAAAGGGCTTTAAAAACACACACAGTTTGAAGCAAGCAGATAAAGGAAAGGATAAGCCGACTGCTGAGAGAAGATCCTGTTAAATGATAACAGAGAAAAGCCAGCGCCACTCAATTGTTTCTTTCTTCTCCAGCAAGGAACATGATCTTCAGACTGAGAAGGGTAGAACAGATATCACAGCAAGTAAATTGAAGCACAGCCTCAATGAGGAGAGAGCCAGAGAGGACCCGACACACAGGCTTTGCAGACTGAATGAAAGATTATAGGTCTCAGAACCACTGCCTCTCATTTCAGGGAAATAGAAAATGGGCCAGGCACCAGAAATCTAAGTGAGACAAAATACAGATTTTCTAAAAGGAGAAAAAATGGGTTATGGACTCTAGGGAGTGAGATTAGCATGACTTTCTGCAATATTCTAGATTGCACATTACCTAAACATTTGTAAGTTAATCTCATTAAGACAGGCTAAACTACCTTCATGTTATTTTCTGGTAGAGCTAAAAGGTAGAACAGAGGAATATCAGGTATAATGAATTTTTTTTCAGCGCAGCGCTTTGCAGAGATGGTGGTAATCTTCATTTGAACAAGATGGAGGAATATTGCCCAGTTTTTAGACTGCTTAGGAGAATCCACTGCTGGTCAAACAATTAAATTCAAATGTTTATTAGTAGATTCGTGTTTATCTTAGAGGAAGTTCCCTAAGGCTGTTCATAGTTCTGGGCTCTATACAATTTTTTTGGAGAGCCATATGAAGGCAATATGCAGCAGAGTAGGGAATAGTATAAGCATAAGCAAGTAATAGAAGGGAAATCTAAGATGCTCAAACTCAGCAATTGGAGAAATTCAGATTAGTAAAAATCAATACTAATCAATATTACTGAAATTTTTTGTGGGGAAATATTGTCCTCTTATACATTGGTAGGAACTTACACAGATGCAGCCTTTTTGGAAGACAATTTTGGCATTCATTGTCAAATTTCAAATGTACATGCCTTTCAAGCAGCAATTCCACTTTCAGGTATCCAACCTAGACAAATTCCCACACATAAGCTCAATGAGTCATGTGCAAGATAATCATTACAGCATTATTTTTAGTAATAAAACTGAAAACAATCTTAATGTCTATCAGCAGGGGAAAAGTTGTTATATAAATCCCTACAATAGAACACTGTGCATCAGATAAGATGATTAAAAATATATATAAATGCTGACATGGAATGAGGTCTTTAAAGTATATTATGAAGTGAAAAAGGCAAGTTTCAGAAAAGCAAATCCAATATGATATCCCATGAAATAAACTATTTCCAGAAATGAAGATGTGCTTGGGAAAAAGTCTTCAACAACACACTTCAAATTGAATAGGGTAAATATCTTTGGAGTGGAACATGGAATTGGAGGAAGGGCCCAAGGAGATGTTCACTAGCCAGAGTGCTTGATTTTGTGCAATGTTAATGGGCTTAATACATTACCTGTACAATTAAAAATAAGTGAAAAGACTATATGTTAAAAATATATCGTATTTTAAAGAAAGAAAGGGCAAAAAGAAACTGGTCTGAAGACATGTTTCCTTATCATGGCACTACATTTACCAGTAAGTCGCCTCACTTCCCTGAGACTTTGATGATAAAATGAGATAATATATACAACAATGTTTCACAAACCTCACAGAGCAGTAAAATTCCAAGTTGGATATAACCAAGGTGAAATTTCGGGTGACCAAATTTGGAGGAAAAGCAAATAACTTGAATGATACAACCAGGGTCCAAATTATCTTCATGAATCAAAGCAATGGACCTCACGCAAGCAGAATAATTGAATAGGAAAGAGTATAAAGTTTTATTTATAGATTCAAAAAATGAATTGCGCAAGGGCAGAATATAAGACATCTAGTGTGAGAATCATTAATGTGAAAACAGTTTTAGAAGCAGACTATGATGTGGATGCCAAAAATGGAACACCCTTTCAGGCCACAGTAAGAGAAAGTTTGGAAAGAGGAGTGTGCTCACAGTTGTCAGCTAAGTCATTCACCAAGATTCACTGGTCCAGACTGGTTGACCAGTTAGAAATACTGAAATAGGCATCGTCCAGGAACATGCCAGACTTCTCTGAACTTCTCTCCATTGAGTGCCACACAATTTAGCACTTAATATGACTTAAATAATTTTCACTTTTTCCATCACACTGTAAGCTGCTCGAGGGCAAACGCCACATATCATATTTCTTCATTCCCTAAAATCTTGGAGGAGAACTAGGCACACAAAAGGCATTTTGCAAATTTTAAACATAATAAAATCATTTGTTAAGACTGGTGTTAATACAGTTCCCACCCATCACTCTGAAGACCAGTGGTTACACCTGTGATTCCAAGAGCAAATGTGGGGGAGTTGACGGTTGTTTTTATTCAGTTACTCCCATTATGACCTTGTTTTTTGTTGTTGTTGCCTTTCTATTTTTTTTCTACTCAAAAAAACTTCACTTTATTTTTTTTTAACTTACAAATTGCTTATTTCTGGAATTTTCCATTTAATATATATTCTGATCACGGTTGACTATGGGTAAAATAAACTATAGATAAGGGGGTATGACTGTAATGAACTCTTCCCTCTAAAGGAGTGCTCAAGCAAAAACTAGGTGGTGTGTCGAGTGGGATTCCATCCTGAGTGAGAAGGTGGAACCTCACTAACTCTATTTCTTTAGATTATAAAGCCTTATGAGCTCTGCCCCTGTTCTCAGTTTTGTGTCCCCGATTAACCAAAATTAACCGTTCAGTTCATCAGTTTAGACTGAGTGTATATGGAGACATGAGGCAAAAAGCTTCACTTTAAAATTTAGCTTTCTGTTTCTCAGTAGGGAAAACCACTTGATCCTGTCAAGGACACATTTAGCACACATGAAACCACCATAAGACCTGCTGACAATTTTTTTTTTTTTCATTTCAGACAACCTCATAAGAACTTTAGGTCTCACAACATGAGCCCCTCAAAGTGCATCTGGGCACACATGCCATGTGCAGAGAGTGGTGCTTTCCCAGAGTGTGGTGCTTTCTTGGTATATAGGGAAATAGTTCTATTACCAGGGGTTGAGACAGCCTAGTTTTGTTAGAGGCTGTTTTGTATGTCACATGCTGGACTATTCCGAGTACCTCTAGACAGTGTCCCCAGAAGAACTGACCTTGTTTTCTTGAGATGTTCTTTTCTTTAAACCAGAGTCAGTAGAAATTTCCATTGATTCATCACTGTTTTATGTGCAGAGAATTTCATGCTACAGGTGGTGGAAATGGCTAAGACATCTGTTAAAATGTGAGAGAAAATTATCCATCAATCAGAAGCAACTAGGGGAAACAGTTATTTAAGCAAGTAAGCCCTTTATAGAGTTTTATGAGAATACATGTACAATATTCCTCTGTGTTAAGAAAAAAATCCACTCAGGGTACTAATTTAAGCCTTCTTAGAGGTGTCGTACCAAGGAGGTGATGTGTTCTTTGGGATATATAAAAAGGCAGGCACAGTATCTATCAGTTTATGCTGTTGCTATGAATCCTTTCCCTTCACATCTGTCTGTAGTTTGCCTCAGAAACAGCTAGAGCACTTAAAAAAAAACAAAAAAACAAAGATATATATGCCCTAGTCTCCCCAGTCTGAAGTGGAACACCAATTTAATAATTTTTAAAAGAGTTTTTTAGGGTGCATGGTCCATACTAAAAAGAATGTGGCTAGAACTAAATAAAATAACTTTTAAAGCTTTAATGACAGATTTCTTCTACTATCATATTTTGAAAGATCATCTTCCTCTAACTCCATTAATAACTGATCTGCATTTGAGAAGAAAACAAAGGGAAGTATAATCCAGCACTTTAATTGGTGAGATGAAAAAATAAGATCTGAGCATGTGTCACAGTGGAGAGGAATGCATCATTCAGGACCCTGGCAGGGGACTGAGAGTACATGCAGACGGGATAATGGAGAGAGCTTAAAATGAACTATTTACCAGGCATAGTGAGGGGTAGGGATGGGTAAATAACCCATGGTTCCTTAGTTGGAATCTCCAGGCCTGAGGGGCAGGAGGGAGCAGCAGTGGCCAGAGAGGGCCACCAAACAGGCTCTCAGGAGAGGAACAACCTGCAACCCAGCCAGGAGGGAACTGGGGGACTAAGTGCCCAAACCTCGCCCTTCTGCCACCTTCCCAACTCCTGCCAGTCTTTCTCACTGGCCAAACTCAGCTCTGGAGGCAGAGGGTGAGAAAGCTGGTGATACAGTCATGTGGCTAGGCTCCAGGGGCACTGTGCAGGGTGGAGAGTGGATTGAGATGGGTAAATGGAGAATAGTCAGCACAGTGGATGATCTTACCCCACACGCAACCCCGTGGACCCTCAACACCTTTGCTTGTTTGACAATTTTAATTCGTTGAATGTAGTAAACATTGGCACACTTGCTAGCTGCCTGGAATTTGTTGCTGTATTCAGAAAGCTTCCACATTAAAAGCCCTGCTTTTCCCAGATAGAAGACAGAAGACTTGCTTCCCTAGCCCTTTGTTTGCAGTTGGCTTGTTAGCATGTGAACCAGAGTCCACCAATTAGATATATCTAAGCACAGAAGAGCCTCACTTGAAGAAGGAAATTTGGCACAGAAGCCTTCACCGCTCCTGAGGATGGTGGAGAGGTGATTGGCTTTCAGGGTCAGTGGAGGTAACAACCTAAGCGCCCATGACTAAAGAAGAATCTACACACCGCAGAGGATGTCCTTCATAGTAAAAATGGCAGTGATGCTGGGGACACTTGTGACTTGGGTAAAGTCAAGCTCCTAGTTCACTGTAGCATCTAGTACTCAATGCTTGCAGCAGTCATGGTTTTTCTCAGCAGTTTTGGACCATTTCTGAAAGTTTTTCCTCAAATTCAGTTCTCTGGCCTTCCCCACAAGTTTATGTGCTACACAAAACCCTTGTAGTAAATTACTTTTTTGACTAATCAGCCACAGTCAGCTTTTGACGCTTGTATCTATGGACCCTGAAATACATAATACTTGTATTTTTGTATCTACTCATTTTCTATTCCCTTATATTTATCTAAATTCTATATTTAGTAGGACATCATCGGGTGACAGACAGACTAAAAAGCATACTGGCTAACTCAGCTTTCTATCTGGAGCAAGAAATGCTGGTTTGCACATATTGGCATTTAAAAACACACAGCAGATTGAAATGAAGACCATAAGAAACCTGGGTGTGACTTGTTCTGTGAAATGTCTCTGCTTTGTAAATAATTGAGCATCACAATAGACATCATTTATCAAGTCCCCTAGTTCTATCACTTTTGATATATGCTATGGACAAGTTTGCTGAAGAAATACAAATCTAGGAGAACCCAATTATTCAAGCTCTAGCTTTGCTTTTTGTATAATATGTAGCTTTAAGCAAGACCTTTAATTTCTATAAGTTTCCTCTTCGAGATCCCAAAACAAGGGACCTATAATATATGAGTTTTGATATTCCTTTGAACTCTAAAATCCTATGATTATATTTTTTAAAACTTTTGAGAGAATATACTTAGCTTTCTTTGGATTTAAGTCTTAAGGAACTACACAATTTGCAAATCAATTTGGAGAGCTCTTGTTCCAGTGAGAACAACTTGGCCCTCACCAGGGAAAACCATGCCCTATTATTTTTATAATCAGCAAGTCATCCTAACTTGGCTACATACAAAATTCCCATTCAGTTTTTAGGCATGACAACCCATGGCCTATGTACTAATCAATGGTCACTTCTCTGTCACAGAAAAGTGAAAGCATGATAAGGAAGATTTTTTTAAAACAGCTGCTGGGCTCTAATGGGGTGGGACTGGAGGTCCACACTTTGACATTGCTGTTTTCCCCCAAACACATAGCAAAGATGGATAAACCATTTTTAAAAAGAAAACAACAATGACATTGCAGAATTCAAGAAAAAATGACAATTTTTATAAATGACAATAAGCAACAAAATACAAAAGTGTGAATTGGGCTGAAGCCACAGGCCTGCTGGTCTCCAGGTCCCAAATCAGGTGGTGGGGACTAGGTGATGGAAAGTCCACTCCACCTGAGACAAGAGACCTGTATTCAAATCACTGCTTTTAGCCAGAGGCTGACTGAGCCATGACTTAGGGAATCTGTGGGCCTAGGGAGGGAAGAGGACACCAAGCCTTGAAACCAGTAAAAGATGCATGCTACACGTTGGCTTGGTGACTAGCCTGAGCTATCTGTGACATCACCATGACTGAGCCCTGAGCTGCCTGTATAGCATCTGGTTCTGACATGGAAGTCCAGGGGGTCAGGTTAAATAAAAAAAATCATAAAACCATTGGACTTAAAGAAGTCTTGGACACAGGGAGGTAGGAGATAAAAAAAGACAGAAAACAAACAACAACAACAAAAATGCTTCAAAAGTAATCTGCAAATCAAAATTCCATGAAATCTAAAAAATCTTAAAAAATACAGTCAATAAAATATGAAATCGGAACATGAATTCACTCCAGAAGGAAATTAATTTTAATGAACCGTGTGACAGATTGATGAAAGCAAGGAAGCTCAGAGATAAATTAGAGAATAACAGTTATAAAAAGAACTAGACATTATGGAACAAAAACAGGCACAAATGAAGCAAGAACAGATAAGTATGCAGAATAACTAAATAGAACTCTTGGAAATGGAAAGTAGTCCTTGATGTTTTAAAAATACTCTAGAGATGGAATGAACTCTAGACCCAGTAGAGGAAGTTCTGGTAAGTTGGAAGACCGCAGGTGGGTGTTCACACCAAATTCAACACAGAAAGACAAAGAGTTCAAATATTTGAACAAGCGGTTACATGCATATAATATGAATCCAGAAAACAATGACAGGGAAGCAACATCAGAGGCTTAACATAAAAGTAATGACTATGAATTCTTCAGGACAAAAGGCATAAACCCCAGATCGAAATTTCACTTGATATCAAAAGAATAAATAAAAACAGATTCTCACTTAGGAACATTGTAATGAGACTTCAAACATAAAGAATAGAAGGAAATCTTAAACATGTCAGGAAGAAAACAGATTATCAAAAAGAATAACACTATTAGATTTCTTAGCAGGGACACTAAATGCTACAAAATAATAATGCCACAAAATAATGCTACAGAATAATTTTCAGTTCCTTTAAAGCACTGAAGGAACAGAACTCAATTTAGGCTTCATATCCAGCTAAAACACAACTTAAGTGACAGAGAAAAATATTTTAAGACCTACACAACTAAGACTATTTATCATGCATAGACTTCCACTGAAAGAACCATCCATGGATTTGTCAACCCTGCCTCCTCCCTGACCCTTCTTCACCAGTTCTCCACTCCCAGATCACTACTACCCATTCTCTTCCTTGCCTGTGCCATGCTCTGGTGCCCTG
This sequence comes from Tarsius wallacei, assembly GCA_963574415.1. NCBI lineage: Eukaryota > Metazoa > Chordata > Mammalia > Primates > Tarsiidae > Tarsius > Tarsius wallacei. Next base: position 29,248 of record CAUYQG010284435.1, on the reverse strand, counting down.
ATCTTGCTCACATTATTAACCTTTACTTCTTATCCCCATTGTACGGGCACAAAGCAACTGCATCCTCCCACACGGCACCACCCTAGACCAATCAGCCACACCTCTGTGGCCTAGAGTTTCTGCTGCCTCCTTCCCTTACAGCATGCAACCTGGGCAACACGGGACTAGAAGCAGACAAATGCTGTCCCATTATCTTTCATGCAATTGAATTTGTACGTGAGGGTGGGGAGAGATGGGAGTGGGGCTTCAAGGGTAAGAAACACAAGTGCCTGTGAGGAAAGGAGGAGCTTCAGGTCATGGCAGAGAGAGGTGACAGAAGACAGCACTGAGAATTTCAGCTATTGCTGTATTGATTCACCATCGTAAAAATGTCTCTGTTTCCTCCTCCCTGTGTGTGTGTGTGTGTGTGTGTGTGTGTGTAACAGAGAGAGAAAGAGAGATGAGATGAGATCACTGAGATTTTGTAGTTTTTAAAATGTGGTTTCCTTCAACACATATGTCTCAAATCAGGAGCTGCTAGTGCAGTAACGCTGTTTCCTGACATTCTTGGATAAGAGGGTTTAATGGAATTTCCCGTCTAACCAAGAGTCATTCTCATTTGTGCTGCGAAATTGCAGCGGGCAGGGCTCCTCCACCCAAGAATGTATTGACCTAAGGCCTGATCTTTCCCCAGCACAGTCTTCCTCGTGGGAGCCTCTGTTCCCCGTCTTTAGTTCAGTAGCCTGATCTGTGCTGTGCATGCAGGAGCACCCTGACTTAAGTGTGTGTGTCTTCTTTTCATCTTCTGGGCTTTGCATGTTGCTTTGAGAATGGAGTTTGTCCATGGAGATTTTTGCAGTAATAAAGAGCTGTTTTATTGCAGACCTTATGGCCTCTTGACCAATTTAACAGCCTATTAACACCACCAACAACTTTTAAAGAGAGTTCACAGAAACAAATTTAAAGCTATTTCTGATGACTTGGCACAATCAAATTTAATTTCCCCCAAATATTGCCTAAGCAGAAAACAGAAAACTTCCAAATAAGATAGGAGGTGACAGGTATTTTTTTTTTAAACAGTTGAACAATATAAGTAGACACATCTCTGAAAAGTCAAGTAATTTGACAGTTCTAGTTAATAATAATAATAATAAAGGATTAAAATGCATACCATCTATCAGCAGATTTGCAAATGAAGTCTTTTTAGAACATTCATTTATTGCTTTTTTTTATTACAAGGATGATATAGAAAAAAGTGGGAAAAAAATCCAGATTTTTTGGCACTGCCCCAAAGATAGCCACTGTTAACTTTTAGGGTCTACTATTTTGTGCCTTGTTTTTTTTCTCCTAATATATGTAATAATTAACACACTATAAAATGTTCTTATGAACTTGCATCATAACATTGTTTTATGGTTGCATGGTATTCCTATTCCATTATGTGAATGTATCATAATTTGTTTAATCAGTCGCCTACTTTCTGGCGATTTGGCTGTGTCCAATTTTATGTATGCAATGCTACATAATGTTGCAATAAACTCCCTTCTATAAAAATTACTTTTGCACATCCTGGATTATGTTTTAAAGTGACTTCTGAAGCTTTTTTTAAATGCTGAAGGCTGGAGTAACTACCTTGAGGGATAACTTTTAAGTGCCAATTTTCTTCTAGCACAGGCTTTCCCAAGCATGCTGACTTTCTGGCTCACAATGGTGTCAATTACTGGAAGGCTTGATGCTAGTTCCTGAGATGGCTGCATCATTCTCAATGGACAGGCTCACGATTAGTAAACTCTTCCTTTTGGAAAGTCTAGAATTGCTTGTGCCATTCCATTCAAACCAATGAAATAAAAAACACTGAAATGATTCTTATGTCAACTTTTTGATACAGCTGAAATTAATTTTGATGTGTTTAATTTGAGATTGAGAACTGTTCTCCAAGAACTGTTATTTTTGGAGTTTTAGTAGCTGTTCCTGTACCTTCCCAAGGCCAGTATGTTAAGTTTATCAGATCCATAATGTATATTTTAATTAACCCTATGTTGGTCAACTAGAGTTCTGCCCAATAACTTAATTGAAATTTTGGAGAAATCTGATGAACATTTTAACACACGGTTCAGTTCTATTTAATATGAGCCAGAAAAAAAAGACATCTTTGGCTCATAAAACTGCCGCCCTTACATTAACGGTCTCTCTTAAATCCCAGCAGGCAGAAAATGAAGTCACGTTGGACCAAAGCCTAAGAACACAATGACTTCAGAACACAAAATCTTCAGTTAGGGAGGAGTTCCTAATAGTCGCCCTAACAAGAAGTATAATTTAAACCCTACTGGACAATAGTGAAACTGCTTATGCTCAAATAGCCCAAAAAGAGGGAAGGGAGTGGTGGGGGAAGAACAGAGTTTCTTCTTATTTATCTGTTCAGTGTCATTGATATTCCTTAATGGGTGTTTTCTGGTAGTACAATATCTGAATGCATAATTATAGGATGCAGTCATTCTCATAATTTTATCATCACTAAAAAGGTGGGGAAAATGCAGATTTGTCCCAGCTGACCTAGTTATTGCTAAAGTAAACCTGACTGATAAAAAGAAATTTTTTTCTAAATGCAGATAACAATGTTCTGAGTCTCTTGGGTTTCCAGGGTGCAGCAGCTGAAAAATAAAAGTTTATGGCCTATGGCAAAAGCAACGTATCTTAAGATATATCAGATTATTTGGCTGAAAACAAATAACTGGGGAAAATAGACATAATGAAAGAATAGAATTTCCAAGTCGATTTCTAATATTGTTAGCAGTCCTGACCCCAGAAGAATTATAATCAGTTTTTAATAAAGACCCATTTGAATGTGTCAGTATAGGACTTGATATACTGGCATTTTTCATAATCATGGCTAGTTTTCTTATAAACCTCTATCATCCATTTATAAAAACCGGATAATGCCGCCTGGCTCATTAAATAGCTTACATGAGTTCAGGATAACAGATGGCAGAGAAAGAGAAGCCTTCAAGAAGGGCTGGGAGAGGATCTCGGAGGAGAAACAAGGACTGTGCTAAGAGATTGGGGGGCTTTGAGACCCAGCTTTACCCACACCGTCTTCTCCTCCACCAGAACCAGAGCAACATTTGGGGAGTACAGAGTGGCTAAAGAATAAAAACTCCCTCATTTTCTCTTTTTATGATTAGAAAAAAATTGTGACCTTCCATCATCCATTTGCAACTCAAGGTAAATTAAAGTTGGGAAGTTAGGGAAATGTCTGGGGCCAATGTGTATGGGCGCTGCTATGACTGTGGGGAGGAAGAACAGAATCAGGATCCAAGAAGATGTGTCTGGGCCTATAGCCTAGACTGGTCAGGCCAGAAGGATAGGGTTGGACTTCTCCTTGGGGAATATGAGCATGTAAGTCACCAGACAACCGTACCCTGTTTCCTAACTCAGCACATAGAAAATAGAAACCCCTGGAGGAGTGTCTGTGAGATTTCAGATGCCAACAGCAGTAATAAACAACACTAGCACTTAGAGTTTACAAAGGACTTTCATCTTCTTTCTCTCATTTTCATTCCATGAACTCCCTCACATTTCTAACCATGGGAAACCAGGATAAATGATACCTGCAATAGTGTGTAATTCCCAAGTTACCAGGGAAAGATTTAGTACAGGATTTTAAATAAAGAGAGAATCAGACTCTGAAGGAATAGTTAGCACACAGCAGCGTGTAACCCTGTGGACTTTGAGGCATAGGAAGCTCACTCAACAGGCTCTGTAGGGCCGTTCAGAGATAGAATGTCCCACTACTTATGGAGAAGGGAAGCTTGAGGGATGCTGTTCTCCTTTGCAGAATCACTGATGTGCAGACAAGTCTTAACCAGAGTATAGTAAATGGCCATCAGAAGGGACTGGGGAAATCTTGCTGCCTATGAGCTTTATTTTCTTCCCAGGTGGACACATGACATTTCCAGAGTGAGAGAACACTATTCATTCCTTTTCCAATCTAGTAAAGCTGGCATTCTCATATTCATGAGTCAGTGACCAAGACTGAACTCTCCCTCACACTTCAGACTGCCCGTGCATAATCTGCCCTGGGAAAGACAGTTCCACATCAATACAAAACCCCTCCTGACATTTACAGACAGCCTGCAGCTTCCCATATCTGGTCTTGCCTTTGGTCGCATAGCTCTTTGCACTACTAACACAAATCCACTCGTCAATGAGGGGGCATTAACTCCTGGAGAGTCATCTCAAAGCCAACAGCTCTTTCTTCATCATTACCGTTTTCAGCAGGGCTCTGGCATTTCCATTGTGCCCTTTATGAAAGCCTGAGACCCTGATGTCCTGGACTGTGGATTCAGCAGCACCAGGTGTGGATCCGGGGGTCTGAGCTATCCTGAACACTAACCTATTCAGGGAGGCACAGAAGAGTCCTTGGCTTTAAGAGACGAGGAAGGCATTCAAGGAGGTGCCTTATGCTTCTCTCTGCTCAAGTATAAGCAAGTTCACATTCAGCCTCCTAGCCCTGGGGGTAAGTGAGGAAGTTCCTGGGGCTGCTGGAGATGGGTCAGGTGTTCCCAGACCTTGGGTTGAGGCTTGCAAGTTAGTCAGTTGACTACTGACTCGAGGTTTGGTGGTAAGGGACCCACAACTGTTGGGGATCCCAGGAAGGCAATTGGTGAGGTAGCCAATAGACACACGAAAAAGTGCTCAGCCTCACTAATCATCAGAGAAATGCATATCAAAACCACATTGAGATACCACCTAACTCCAGTAAGAATGGACATCATTAATAAAACAAATAGCAACATACACTGGCAAGGATGCAGAGAAAAGGGAATGCTTCTACACTGCTGGTAGGAATGCAAACTAGTTCAACCTCTATGGAAAACAGTGTGGCGATTTCTAAAAGATCAGAAATTGTCCTTGCATATATGACTCAGCAATCCCCCTACTGGGAATATACCCAAAGGAACTCAAATCATTCTACAAAAAAGATACCTGCACACGCATGTTTATTGTAGCACTATTCACAATAGCAAAAACATGGAACCAACCATGCTGCCCGTCGAAATTAGACTGGGCCAGGTGAGGTGGCTCATGCCTATAATCCCAGCACTTTGGGAGGTCAAGGTGAGAGAATTTTCTGAGCTCACGGGTTTGAGACCAGCCTGGGTAACTTGGCAAGACCTCATCTCTACAATAAATCAAAAAATTAGCCTGGCGTGGTGTCGTGCGCCTGTAGTTCCAGCTATTTGGAAGGCTGGGGTGGAAGGATCACCTGAGCCCAGTAGGTCAAGGCTGCAGTGGCTGTGAGCATGCTGTTGTACTCCAGCTTGGGTGACAGAGTGAGACTCCAACACACACACACACACACACACACACACACACACACACACACAAGAAACTGAACTGGATAAAAAAATGTGGTACATATACATAATGGAATATTATGCAGCCATAAAGAAGGACAAACATATGGACTTCACAGTAACTTGGATGGATTGAGAGTCTATAATAGTCAGTGATCTATCACAGAAACAAAGAACAGAGTATCATATGTTCTCACTCATAAATGGACCCTAAGCATTTACCATAATACTATAAGAAAGGGATTGGCAGTAGCGGGATACTGCCCGGGTGGGGGTGGAGACACAACATCAGTAAGGGTACCTGATCTCAAACCAGGCAAAGTGGGGACCAAAAGGAGGCCCAAACTTTACCCATACGATGTCCACTTTTATTCCTAATGCTGAATTGTTCTCCACATCTTTAAAATAAAATATAAAAAATAAAGTGTACAATTGATAAGTTTTTACATATGCATATGTCCATGAATCTATTACCACAGTCAGGATTATGGGCACATCCATCACCCCCAAAATTTCTTTGTGAACCTTTATAGTCTCCACTCTCTATACCTCTCTGGGAATCAGTGATCTACTTTCGGTCACTGTATATTTGTTGGCATTTTCTAGAATTTTACACAAATGGAATTGTATGGTGTGGACTCTTTGGGGCTGGTTTCTTTCCTGGCATGTTGAGCATTGCCCTGTGTTGTTTCATGTGTAGACTTCACTCTTTTTTTGTTGAGTAGTATTCCATTGCATGTACAGTTCGTTTAATCCATTCACCTGTCGATGGACACATGGATCATTTCCAGTTTGGGGCCATTACAAAATAAACTGTAAGATGTATTCACATGCAAAAAAATTAAAAAAATAAAGGCAATTGGTGACAAGCAGGACTTCAGATGACTCCTCTCAGGGCCTCCTAAGCAGCTGGGTTACAGGGAAGAACTTCTCCGGGCTTTGCACCGTTCCAGCTGTCACCTGGATTATCCATAAGCTTTGGTAAAGGGAAGACCCAGCAGAAGTGGTTCAGCAAGAAAGGAGTAGCAACAAAGGAGAAATAAAAGCAAAGGGGAAGTTAGAGAATGAACAACTTAAGGGAATGCAGGGAAGAACACGAGGGAGGCTTGAGAAAGGATAGTTACTGAGGCTGCACCCCATCTGTGGGACCTCACTGTCAGAAGCACACTATTTGCACCCTACCTTTGACCAGACCTCTAAACAGATTTTTGCATTAACGGAAGCGTCCTTATTTGCATTTCACAGATGGAAACACGAGGGCTAGGGACAGAAGCCACCATTGCCCAAGAACATAAAGCAAAGCAGTCAGAGATTTCCTCAGCCCCTCCTTTGTCCTCTGGCCTTTTGATACTAAAATGTCTGATTGTTTAAGCCTCAGTTGGGGTATCTTCTTTGAAACCTCTCCCTCACCGGGTGCCAAGACACAATTTGCTGTTGCTATTCTGCACACTTCTTTTTTTTTTTTTGAGTTGGAGTCTCACTCTGTAGCCCAGACTGGAGCGCAGTGGCCGCTCCCGGCCACCGCAGCCTCGACCTGCTGGGCTCCGGCAATCCTTCCGCCTCAGCCTTCCGAGTAGCCAGAACTACAGGGGCGCGCTACCATGCCTGGCTAATTTTTTTTTTATTTATTGTAGAGATGAGGTTTGGCCTGCCCATGCGGGTCTCGAATCCGCGGGCTCAGGCAATCCACTCACCTCAGCCTCCCAAGGCGCGGGATTACAGGCTGAGCCACCGAGCCCAGCTAAAGTAAAATTTTTAAATCCACTTTTTAAAACAGTCTTCACCCTCTATCCCCCCCCCCCCACCTGCCACAGATACCTGGTATCCTCAAGCTATAACCTATCTACTCATGATCCACCACTGAACAACCTTCCCAAACTGAACATTCCCAGACCACACTCAGCATTTAAAAAGAACAGGGTCCTATTCCTCAAGGCCTTACTATTGCTGACATGATTACCTAATTAGCCCTGATGGATAATGGCTTCATGCTAGTAACTGCCTCACCTAAGACAGCCCACTAGAGTGGACCAATCTCAGGAAAAGAAGGCCTTGTCCACTTAGTAGGTGCATAACCCTGGGAAAGTCACAAAGAAATAATCTATGATTCTTGTGGTTGAAAAGGACCAATGCTTGAATATATATCATAACACTCACTGAAGTGTGATCCACTTCTGTTTCATTTTCTACTGAAAGTAATGTCTACCACTATGGAGCATTGTCTATGGGCCAGGCCCTGGGTTAGGTGTGTTGTATACATTATCACTAATCCTGAAAGTAACCCAGCAAGGTAGTTAGTACTAGCTCCATTTAACACATGTAGAAACTGAAACTCAGTTGAGTGACATAATTCATCCAAGTAAGTGGCAGAGCCAGGGTTCATACCTAATTACATTTGGTCCCAAAGTTGGTTCTCGTTTCTCTTTGCTGTGTGATTTCCTGAGTGATCTCATTCTCACCTGGCAGTTGAAACATCCTTTATAATGAACTGCACTCTGTCTTCCTCTAACTGCAGCTCACCACCACGCCCAAGTCCTGTCCCTGTAGGTAGAGCAAAATCTGCTTCCTCTTCCACATGTTACTCCCTTAGATATTTGAAGACTACAAACTACTTTGCCTATCCTAAAATTTTTCAACCTTCCCTCCTGTGAAAGTCTAAAGTCCTTTAACTGTCCTGGTGATTTCTCTTCAGCTTGTCTATGTCCCATAAAAAAGAAAAACTGAAGCTTAATATACATATAGAAAACTGCACAAATTGTAAATACACTGTGCAATTAATTTTTACAAAAATACTCGTTTGTCAAGAAGCAGAAACATTACCAGAGCCCGGGAAGCCCATGCAACTTTTCCATCTCTGCCTCCCCCAGGGGTAACCATGATCCAGACTTTTAACATATTATGTCAATGGAATCACATAGCACATGCCCTTTTGTGTCTGGCTTTTTTTGCTCAACATTGTAATGGTTACTGTGTGTAGCTGTAGTACTTCTGGGTACTTTAAAAAAAAATTATGGTAAAAGACAACATCAAGTTTACCTTTTTAAGCATGCAGTTTAGTAGCATTAAGTACATTCACATTATTGTGCTACCAATCACCACCATCAATCTCCAGAATTTTTTCATCTTCCCAGACTGAAACTCTGTACTTTTTTTTATATTTATTTATTTTAAAGATGTGGGATACGATTCAGGATTAGATATATAACTGGTCATAGTACAGGCAAAGTTTGGGCCTCCCTTTGGTCCCCACTTTGTCTGGTTTGAGACCAGGTATCCTCACTGATGTTATGTGCCCCACCTCTCCCCTAGCAGTGTCCTGCTACTGCCAGTCCCTTTCTTATAGTATTATGGTAGGTGTTCAGGGTTCGTTTAAAAGTGAGAACATGTGGTACTCAGTACTTTGTTTCTATGATAGATCACTGAATATGATAGACTCTAAATTCATCCAAGTTGCTGCAAAATTTGTCCTTCTTTTTCGATGCATAATATTTCATCATGTATATGTACCACATTTTTTTAGCCAGTCAAGTTTTGATGGGCAGCACAGTGGTTCCATGTTTTTGCTATTGTGAATAGTGCTGCAATAAACATGTGTGTGTAGGTATCTCTTTGGTAGAATGATTTGAGTTTCTCTGGGTATATTCCCAGTAGGGGGGTTGCTGGGTCATATGGAAGGTCAATGTCTAGTTCTTTTAGAAATCGACACACCATTTTCCATAGAGGTTGAACTAGTTTGCATTCCCACCAGCAGTGTAGAGGCGTTCCCTTTTTGCCACATCCTAGCCAGCATCTGTTGAAACGCTGTACTTTAAACAATAACTTTTTATTTGCCTTCAATCCAGCCCATGGGAATCATATTCTATTTGGTCTCTATGAATTTGACTATCCTAGGTACCTCATATAAATTGAATCATGTGATATTTGCCCTATTATAACTGGCTTATTTCATTTAGCATAATGTCCTCAACGTTCATCCATGCTGTAGCATATGTCAGAACTTCCTCCCTTTTCGAGGCTGAAAAATATTCCATTACATGAATATACCACATTTTGTTTATTCGGTGTACTTTTTAAAGTGTGTTGCCTTAAACAAGACTTGTGTCCCCGGGGTCTGGCATAAGCAGGCTCTTTGCACAGCTCACTCTCTCATACACTCTTCTTAAAAATTTTTTGTAGAGACAAGCTCTGTCTACATTGCCCAGGTTGATCTTGAACTCCTGGGCTCAAGCAATCCTCCTGCCTTAGCTTCCCAGAGTGCTGGGATTACAGATGTGAGCCACCATGCCCGGTCTTCATACAATCTTAGTAAATTGCTTTCGAGTCTGTCTCCCCTCTAGACAGAGTGCTCCTTGTGTGTTATCCATCTTTGTTTCCTTAGCACTTAGATTCAAGTGGGAACTTGATGAACAATATTTGTTTTTTGTTGTTTTGAGTTTTGTTTTGTTTTTTGAGTTGGAGTCTCCCTCTGTCACTTAGGCTGCAGTGCAGTGACACGGTCACGGCCACTGCAGCCTCAACCTGCTGGGCACAGGCGATCCTTCCAAATAGCTGGAACCACAGGAGCATGCCACCACGCCCAGCTATTTTTTTTATTTATTGTAGAGATAAGGTCTTGCCAAGTTGTCCAGGCTTGTCTCGAACCTCTGGGCTCTGGCAATTCCCTCGCCTTGGCCTTCCAAAGTGCTGGGATTACAGGCGGGAGCCACTGTGCCTGGCTACAATATTTGTTAATAGACAAATGAAAATGTAACAATTTTACAAAGTCCCTCCACTCTAACTCTCTGAGTCTTTTTTTCTTTTTTGAAATAAAAGGTTTGGCTTATTAATTTCTCAAGTCTTGACTATCTTAGCATCTCTGATTTTCTAACAGATTCGCATTTAACAAGGCTCTTCAATGACTTCTTCCAAGGGTTTGACTAACAAAAACAGTAATTTAAAAAAATACACTTTTGTGTTCCAGTGTATGTAATTTCAGTTTATCCCCTGGTAACCCTGTTAGGTAATGTGAGAAATTAAGTTTCTGTACGAGAGATGCTTGCACAAAGAGACAGAAAACAGACTTGAAAAGTAGTACGCAAAGATAGTCTCTGTTAGGGGGAGGTTTGCCAACTGAATTTCTCTGATTCCAAATTTGAAATGAGGCAGGGTGAATTGACAGGTTTCTACAGGGTCTGCACAGAAGCTGCAATTCCCAACCCAGTCACTAGATGGCTACTTAACTGCATCCATAGGGAACAGATGAGGAAAACAATTCTGTCCCAGACTCAGCATCGTCCCAAAGCAACAGTAAACTCGATTAGGCTTTTTAAAGGAGCCTTTCTAATAAAATGGTTTAGGAGACCCTGCGTATTCTGAAATACACTGTAACTGCCATTAGACTTAAAATGCTATTCACTCTGTTCTTGGATAAGTTAAAATAATGGCTATAATATTTTAATCCTCCATCTTGTGACTTCTTGATCTTAATTATTCCTCTCTTCCTTCTTCCTCACCATCAGAATTCATAGGAGAGGCACAAACCCAGATTTTTGATGGGCCCATTATCAAAACACACTGACTTAAAATATATCAAGGGACATTAAGTTTACAGGTTGATCAGTAGTTCTCTAGCTGGAATTTATATTTACTTTTATTTACTATTTTATTTATTTTATTTTATTTTATTATGTATTTATTTAGAGTGTCCTTTTGTCACCCAGGCTGGAGTGCAGTAGCACAATGTTAGCTCACTTCAGCCTCGACCTTCTGGGCTCTGGCCATTCTTCTGCCTCAGCCTCCGGAGTAGCTGGAACTATATACTCATGCCACCTTGCCTAGCTAATCTTATTTTTTTTTAAATCAAAGTCTTGCTATGTTGCCCACGATATCTAACTATAAATCTCACTCCATAGCTTCTTCTCTTACTTGGAATATTCATGGATTTTGGTAAAATTGTGTCCAATTATTTTTTATTTTATCTTTTAAAAATGTCTTTATCTTTTAATTCATATATTTATTTAGTCCTCCTTTTGAATCCTTAAATGCTTTTGCATTTCTGTTGCAAAGGTATTCTACCAGTAACTACCAACTTTCTCTTCTTTGCAATTGCACATTTGATGACTAAACCTAGGTTATACTTTTTAGATTGATTTATCACTTTTGAAACATATGTTACTTTACCGTATTATCCTTGCTTCTCTGGCTTCAAGTCCTACTAACTTTAGGTGAGATTAGCACACTTTATTGTTCTTCATTTTATTCTTTTCATGTAAGTTCTATGACATTTCTGTTGTGTTTATTCTTTGGCATTTGTAATGCCCTTATGGGATTTAAAAAAAAAAAAAACAGACAGAAAAGCAGATAATAAATAAATAAATAGGTGCTTTGGAAAGTACAGAGAACCATTTCAACTACACGGTAGCATTACATATGGATAATATGAAATAATGAATGTGAAAGCACTTTGAAAACACAAAGTATGCCAGGCAAATATAAATGAATGTAATATTTGGCTTGAGTTCAAATGAAAACCAAAAACTGCTGAAATAATGGCTTTTTAGGACTTACCAAATGCCCGAAGTTAAACACCTGAGGAAAAAGTGTGGAGACACATAACTAACATCATTTCTTCAACTGGGTGAATACTCTTTATATCATTTACATATAAGTGTTCTGGCTACCATTGTGACTCTTAGCACATCTTAGTGACAGAGCAATGTATTTATTTATGTATGTATTTTTTCAGTAACCCAGAGTTCCAACTAATACCAGGGACCATAAATCAGCACAAAGTCTTTAAAGTGGCTGGTTTGACAAAACGGAGCCAGTGTCATGTGGCTTTTCTATTAGCTTGGCCATAAAGTTGGCTATTAACTTCGTACTTAATTGGATCCTCCTGCAGTGGAACCATGAGAGCATTCGGTCCTGCAGGCTAGAGAACATGTTGTACCTACTGAAGAGTGTTAAAGATACTTTATAAGTCTGGTTATAATTGAAGTAATGACTAAACACAACTCTATTATAGCGGACTTTTAGAGGTGGTAGGCATGGTGTCTACCTACACAGAATTGTCTGAACAGCTGAGTCTGAATCTTAGCTCTATCATTTATTTACAAACTGTGTGACTTTGGTCATATATTTTAGCCTTTTGAGTCTCAGTTTCTTCATCTGTGTACTGAGAGTAACAGTACCTGTCCTTCTTACTTCAAATAATTATAAAGATTAAGTCAAATTTACACCGAAGAGAGCTTTGGAGACATAAGCGCTACACAAACATTGGTTATGTAACTACCATATTTTATAGACGAGGAAACTGAGGCCCAAAAAAGCTGAATGATTTAGTTAAGCATCTATTGTGGCCAAGTTAGACCTAAACACGAATCTCCAAGGCCTCTCTTCTCTTCAGTATAATCATCAGTTCTGGGTTTTGACATTTTATATAAACTAAGGTCTCCATTCATGACTTATTTACATACAATTTATTACCCAGTCATAAAAATTCATTAAAATTTAACTTTAAGTTTGTTAGAAGCTAGATTTAATTATCATGTATGTGTAGATGCATTACTGAACTTCCAACTATAGCTGGGCTTGTCCCTGAAGGAAAAGGATCTTGTTTTTATTTTGCATGTCAGAACTTGGCTAAAACTTCTGTTTTTATGAGAGAGTCACATGAGATAATCTGAGCCCTAAATCTAATTACTGGGAAGAATCTACAAAACAAATTGAAACCTTGTATGAAAGCCAAAATCTTCATTGTACTTGAAAGTCCTCTTAAAATTACGTTTTTCACCATCATTCTACCATATATTTTAAACTTGTAATTTTACTATTTGCATACAAAGAATCAGTTGTGGCCTTAAGTATATCTTTTTCCAATATTATTTTTGTCTTAATAAATTCATTTATCCATGTATCAATGTGTTTGTGAAAATAGCATTATATCTAAAGATACTTTTATTTTAAAGAAGGCTATTTTAAGTTTTTCCTTATAATTTATAGTAGATTTGGACTTAATACTATCTAAAGTTTGCTTGTATTTATTTATTTATATTTATTATTTTGAGTCAGTATCTTACTCTGTCGTCCAGGCTGGAGATGGCTTTTCACAGCCTTGACCTACTGAGCTGAGGCAATCCTTCCACCTCAGCCTTCCAAGTAGCTGGAATTATAGGACATGGCACTACACAGTCTTGGCACTACATGGTCTTGAACTCCTGTGCTCAAGCAGTCCTCCTGCCTTGGCCTCCCAAAATGTTGGAACTGCAGGCATAAGCCACCATGTCCTGCCTAAAGTTGGCTTTTAACTTTAAGCTCCTATAAACTAGAATCTAGAATTACAGGAGGAAATTAAATCAATATTTATTTTTCCAGCTACAGTTGCATGGAGATTTGAAGCTAGTTTCTTTTCCAAAGAAAAAAATACACAGGAATATGTTCAGCCTTGAGGCCATATTAAAGAATGCCTTTCGCCAGGCTCGGTGGCTCAGCCTGTAATCCTGCGCCATTGGGAGGCTGAGGTGAATGAATTGCCTGAGCCTGCGGGTTCGAGACCCGCCTGGGCAACTTGATGAGACCTCATCTCTACAATAAATCAAAAATTAGCCGGGCGTGGTAGCGCACGCCTGTAGTTCCAGCTACTTGGAAGGCTGAGCGGAAGGATCGCCGGAGCCCAACAGGTTGAGGCTGCGGTGGCCGGGAGCGGCCACTGCACTCCGGTCTGGGCGACAGTGAAACTCCAACTCAAAAAAAAAAAGAATGCCTTTCCAAGTCTTTGTGAGTTTGTGATAGTTTAATTTTACAGTGTTCTTTGATGGAGAGTACATGAATTTGAATCTAAAGATTGGGCTAACGTCTGGCTGATCTTAAGTTTCTCTTAATTTCAATTTTTGAATCTTTTACATGGGATTGCTTCAGTAGGAAGCCCAGACTTAACCTATACGATTTTTTTTTTTGAGTTGGAGTCTCAACTGCACCGACTGGAGTGCAGTGGCTGCTCCCAACCACCGCAGCCTCGACCTGCTGGGCTCCAGCGATCCTTCACCTCAGCTTTCCAAGTAGCCAGAACTACAGGCGTGCGCTACCACGCCTGGCTAATTTTTGATTTTTTGTTGAGATGAAGTCTCGCCAAGTCCCCAGGCTGGTCTCGAACCCGCAGGCTCAGGCAATCCACTCGCCTAGGCCTCCCAAAGTGCTGGGATTACAGACTGAGCCACTAAGCCCAGTCAGATTTTTTTTTTTTTTAAGAGGGGAGAGGGCAGGGGACTGAGTAAATCCAGAAAAGCTATTGTTTCAAAACTAGAATTTTTCAGTCTGGAAAGAGGTAAAAACTTGACTACTTATTGTGGTCACCCTTTGTCCTAAGGAAATTACCCTACTGGGCCCTTTACAAAAAGTAAATCTTGTAGCCAACTCGGGTCATAGAGAGCATTTTGAAGAGACCTGGCATGCTCAGTGCGACAGTAGATAAGAGAGCATTTTGAGAAAGCCTAAATGCAGATATTTTCAGCAGAAAAGCTAGTTAGGTATTCCTGTTGGTAAAGCAATTATTGTGAGATTCTGAGCCTGTACTTTGTCTCCGGCTGCTTTGTTGCTTTTGAGGTGAAGGCAATGTATTTTTTATTTCCATATGAGTCTAAACAGATTGGGCAGCCCTGTTGCTTGTGCTGGGGAAAATGTGTATTCTTATCTGAGAAGGTTCTATCCAGAAAGCTGAGGCCCAGGAGCTGTAAGAGTGTTCCTAACTTGACACAAAATGACACCCTCCGTCCCTCCCACTCCTGGGCTGTGTTGTTTGCCTTATACTTACTTCTTCGAGAATAAATGAGCTTCAGCCCCTTCCTCCTTTCTCCAGAAGTGCCAAAACATAAAAAGGTAAACGGGGAGAGGCTTAGAGTTCAGAAACTACCTATGGGGCACAATGTTCACTATCTGGGGAATGGGTCAACTGAGACCCAATCCCTACCACTATACAATATGTCAATGTAATGAATACATGTGTACCTCCAAATCTAAAATAAAAAAGGTAAAGCTAAAAAAGGCTCAGCTGAAACATCTTTATGCTAGCAGTTTTCTTCTTTTTTTAAATTTTTTTCCTGTAGTTTTTCCACAAAGTGGTTGAGATGAGATCTTGAAGTATTTCAACACCAACAAAATTCTTGATTCCAAACTGTTAAATCACCTTGAACATTCTATTTCAAAGTTTTTCAACTCAATTGTTCTCCTTCCTTCTAACTGATCTTGTGATAGTAGGGAATAGATATTTTAGTCGAAATAGAGCAAGTAGACATTCAATAAGTGGATTGAGAAGGAATTAGTGAGTCCTCCCAGAAAAAGTGAAGGGAGAGGTGATGGTGCAAGTCAACCAACAAGAACTTCTCATCAGGATTTGACTTGATTCTGATAACCATTTCCACTTGGGTTATGTTAAGAGGATGTTCTTGTGGAATTTGCCTGACTCCTGTTTTCCTTCTTGTCTTAGTCAGTTTGGGCTGGATGGCTTAAACAGCAGATATTTATTTCTCACATTTCTGGAGGCTGGGAAGCCCAAGATCAAGGTGCTGGAGATTTGGTGTCTGGTGAAGGCCCACTCCTGGTTCATAGGCATGGACTCTTTAAAATAATTTTAGGCCAGCACAGTGGCTCACACCTGTATCCCAGCACTCTGGGAGGCCAAGGCAAGAAGATTGCCTGAGCAACATGGTTAAGACCTTGTCTCTACAATAAATAAAAAAAATTAGTCCCAGCTACTTGGAAGGCTAAGGCAGAAGAATCGTGCCACTGCACTCCAGCCTGGGCAACAGAGTGAGACTCTGAATCAAAAAAATAACAATAATAGTAATAATAATTTTAGTCCTTTCTTTTTATGGACCTGTTATGTTTAGAAAAAGCAAACTTGGCAAAATAAATTAAATTAAATATATGCATGTATTCAACAAATATTTATTGAGGCCCTATCTTATAACAGACACTATTCTAAGCACTAGAGATACAGTAATGAATAAGACAAAGTCTCTGCCTTTCCAGAGATTACATTCTAGTGGGGACAAGAAGGTAATAACAAATGGGCAAATACACCTGGTAAGCCAGATAGTGATAAGAACAATGGCAGAAAATAAAGCAAGGTAAGGAAAATATGGCGTGTTATTATGTATGGGAAGAGGGGTGTAACGTATATTTATTTCTGTTCCAGGTATCCATTGCTGACAAACATCCAAAATCCTATTGGTTTAAAATTTTTTTAATGATCTTGTAGGTTGACTGGGTGGTTCTTCCCTGGAGTCTTTACACAGTTGGCAACTGAAGCTAGAGTCAGCTGAAGAAGTGAATGGTCTGGAAATTCAAATTCACATGGCCGGCCCCTCATCTAGGAAGGCTGAAACACCTGGGGTCTGGCCAAGCATCACTCTGTCTCCACATGTTCCTTCCATGAGGCCATCTTAGACTTTCTCACAACATGATGCAATTGAGTAAACATGCTGGTGGCTTCTCCAAAAGCAAGTGTTACCAAAAAAAATCCATGTGGAAACTGCAAGGCTTCTTGTGACCTAGCCTTGGAAACTGTGCAAGTGTCACCTCTACCACACTCTATTGGTCCAAACAAGTCATAGGACCCACTGGATTCAAGGGAAGAAGACTGAACAAGCCTGTGAATACTGGAAGATACAGCTTGTTAGGGGGCCATTTTTTGACACTTAGCTACCACAGTTATTAAAGGGATGGCTTCACAGAGATCTGAAGGAAGTGAGGAAGCAAGCCATGTGGGTATCTAGAAGGGATCTCCTAGTAAAGTGAACAGCAAAAACAAAGTCTTGAGGTGGAAGTAGTCATAATATGTTTAGGAAAACAAGATCAGTATGGATAGAGTAAGTGAGATCAGTGGAAAGAAGCAGGAAATAATTCAGACTGGGAGGGTGAGGTCAGATGATATATGGCCTTATAAGCCATTGTAAAGACTTTGGATTTTATTTTGAGTAATATGAGAAGCTAGTCAGTGACATTGAACAGAAGAGTCATATAACCTGACTTTGGTCTTAAAGGCTTATTCTGGATCACAATATTGGGTGAAGGCAGTAGGAGGACACAGACAAAGGGAAGAAACAAGTGATTGCAGTCATCCAAGTCAACAGAAAATGAAGCTTGGATCGGGGTAGCAGCAGCACTAGGAAACAGATTCTAATCTACTTTAAAGGTAGAGCCTGCAGGATTTTCTATGACAGGAAGAGAATTAAAGATAACATTAAGTTATTTTTGCCAGGACAACTATAAAAATGGAGTTGCCTACTTTTCTTTAGTGATAGATTTGAGGAGGACTCAGGGAACTCACAGCTTTCTCTGTACACCTCCTTTTCTCTTTCTGTGTAATATATTACCAGCGGTTTCACCTCCCCTCTAACCAGCCTTGGTAGATACTCTCTATTATCGTAGTGGACTGTCAGTCAGCCCTTTGTGATTTTAAACCTGACTATCTAGTCTATTAATTACCTAAGTTTTTGTTTTTGTTTCATCTCTGGCAATGAAAAAATATTTGAAATTCATCTCAGTTTTATTCCTTATTTTTTTCTCTTTTTATTAAAAATGAAACTTAAACAAACAAAGGAGAAAAATGAAATGGCCATTTATTAAGATAGGGAAGACTACATGAGCTATAGTTAGGGTGGAGTGGTTCTTGGGAACTTAGTTTTTTGTATATGATAATTTTGAGATGTCTATTAGATAGGCAAGTGAAAATGAAAATAAATACAAAGTTTATCAGGTCATCTTCATGCCCTTGTTTTATATAATTTTATGTTAATAAACATTGTGCCACTTGAAAGAAAGAAAATAAAAGATTTTTTTTTTTAGTTGGAGTTTCACTCCTTCGCCCAAACTGGAGTGCAGTGGCACTCTTACAGCCACCCCAGCATCAACCTGCTGGGCTCCGGCGATCCTTCCACCTCAGTCTTCCAAGTAGCCAGAACTACAGGTGCACGCTACCATGCCCAGCTAATTTTTAAAAATTTATTGTAGAAACAAGGTCTCGCCAAGTTGCCTGGGCTGGTCTTGAACCCACGGGCTCAGGCAATCCACTCGCCTCGGCCTCCCAAAGCGCCAGGATTACAGGCTGAGCCACTGAACGTGGCCCTGAAAATAAAAGATTTAGGTAGCACACAGCATTCTGGGAAAAGTGGAGACCCATGCTCAGGGTCACCAGTGAACTACAAACTCTCATTTGGACATAAATGAACAGGCAGTAGTGTCATGGAACGATAATGCGGGGCTTGAGCTCAGACTTAGGTCTGAATGCAGGTGCCACCCTTTATTAGTGGCGAGGCTTCAGCACATTGCCTAACATGAACTGCAGTTTTCTTACCTATAAAGTGAAGGTAATGAAACTCACCTTGGAATGCAGCTGTAAAAATTAAGTGAGCTAATACATGTAAGGCATGCAGCACATAACAGATACTCGGTAGATATTAGCTATTATTAATGTGCCCAATACTGTTTTCCTAAGTTTCCTGTATGTCTTCTTCCTTCAGCAGGCATCAGGGCAGTACTCAGTGGACAGCCCTACTCAGGTGCTTGCCTGTGTGGTCCCACCCTACCCCTGGGAAAAGCACCTGCAAACTTTGGGCGGGACTCTGGGTGGCAATTGCAAGGGTTAACAGCCATGAGAAGCAAAAGCAGTCTGTACACCTAGCATCCTCCCAGTGCTGCCCCAGTGAGGCATGTGAACTGTAGTTCAGCCGTAGGGTGGACAGGGGCTTACGCTTGGGTCCTTAGTTTGGATAAACTTGCATTTATTATTGACATTTCAAACAAAAGAGACACAGCAGCACGAGGCAGAGAGACACTACTGCCAGGGAGCATGCCTGGGACAGTGCTATCCTAATGCTTGCTGGTTGTTTTTGTTTTTATTTGAGTCAGAGTCTCACTCTATTGCCCAGGCTGGAGTGCAGTGGCATGATCGCACCTCACTGTAGCCTCAACCTCCTATCCTCAGGTGACCCTTCTGCCTCAGCTGCCTAAGTAGCTGGGACTACAGGTTCACACCACCACATCCAGCTAATTTTTAAAAACTTTTTGTTGCCTAGGCTGGTCTTGAATTCCGGGACTCAAGCAACCCTCCCACCTTGGCCTCCCAAAGTGCTGGAATTGCAGGTATGAGCTACTGCACCTGGCCCTTGCTGGTTGTTTTAACCTCCAGTAAATATGTTGCCTTTGAGGTAAATGACAACTAGAGTAAGAGCGGGTAGATGACACCGAGTGTCGGCTTTCCAGGGCTTAACTGACAGGAGTTCTGTGGGAATTGGGATAATGGGAGCACAAGGACGTTTCCTCTGATTGTTCAGATTAAGAAAATAGTAAGCAAGGTGATCCACTGAGAGTAAAAAGGGGAGCAGGTGTGACTAGCTGTCTAGAGGAGTGGGCAATGTGATGGAACAGCCAGACAGCATGGAGGGCCTTGGGGTAGCCATGACAATGAACATAAAGCTAGTCCAGTCAGCATTGTTGTGTTTGTCCCCCACACCTTTAAGCAGGAAGTTGGCAGAGATTTGGTTTTAAACAGAGCCAGGGTTTTGCCAGGCACATACTGTACTCTGGAAGAAGAGAGCTGCAAAGATGTTGGTACATGCAAGGCCCACAAGTGAAGTAGGCTAAGTAGAGAAGTAGGGTCCCATGGGGCTAAGGGGCAATGAGGAGGTGAGGATCAACAGACTCTGGGTCCCAGTGGAGTTGAGGAAATTTCTTGAGCAAATCTTGACATTATAATTCTTTTTTTTTTTTTGAGTTGGAGTCTCACTCTGTCACCCAGACTGGAATGCAGTGGCCGCTCCTGGTCACTGCAGCCTCGACCTGCTGGGCTCCAGCGATCCTTCTGCCTCAGCCTTCCAAGTAGCCGGAACTACAGGCGCGTGCTACCACACCCGGCTAGTTTTTGATTTATTGTAGAGATGAGGTCTCTCTTGCCCAGGCGGGTCTCGAACCCGCGGGCTCAGGCAATCCACTCACCTCAGCCTCCCAAAGGCACGGGATTACAGGCTGAGCCACCGAGCCCGGCTACTTCTGATGACTCTTAACCACAACTGTTTTTTGCTTCTTGCCTTCCTACTGTGTTTTTTTTTTTTTTTGGTGGGGGTAGGTGCTGGGTAAGACAGTTACTGCTGAAAACAATCTAGAGGTAGATCTGGCCTTTGCCAAAAGTGAACCATTGTAGGACTGTCACCTCTCAGAGGAGTCTGGGAGGGAGAGGTTTGCTGATGCTCAACAGAGGGGCGCTCAGGCTCGGATAGTCTTGCCATGATGTGCGAGGAACATAAGTCATCTCTTCTGGTTTGGGGCATAGGGTGGAAGACGTCCCGAAGTGCTTCATCTTAGTGACCTGGAGTTTCTATGCTGGTAATATATGTACACAAGGGTGCTTGTCTAGCTTGTGGTGTAATACCTACTCAGCTGTGTGCTCCTTGAGGCTTCAGCTTGCTGGTGCCAAGTGAACATGAGAAATGCTGCCCCATGAAGGCTGTGAGCAGAAGAGGAAGTGCAGATGGCTAACAAGCACATGGAAAAAAGATTCACTGGTAATTGAAGAATGGCAATAGAACAAGTCAGTCAGGTCCTGTCATGACACGTAGCGGTGTGGCATGCACATTCTGGCTTGGAGCTCCCTGATGATGTAGCCTGGGGCAACGTCCTTCCTCCTCAGGCCTATTTCCTCCTGGGTAAAACAAGGCGATGATATATTCCTGCCTCATGGACTTGTTGTGAGTTCTGGGTTAGATAATATGTGCATGGCATAGTGTCCATAATCAGCACTCAGTACATCTTAGCCATTATCTTTGTAAGGTATGTATTTTTACCTGTATGATTTGCAGAAAGTGAAAAAACTTAGTCCTCAGTGCTCTGCGGTGTTTGGTGAAATGGATATACTCCTGTAGCACCAATGGGAGTCTACATGGGTTTACCTTTTTTAGAAAGGAATTAAGCAGTTTTTTTTTTTTTTTTGAGTTGGAGTCTTACTCTATCGCCCAGACTGGAGTGCAGTGGCACGTTCCTGGCCACCGCAGCCTCTACCTGCCGGGCTCAGGCGATCCTTCCACTTCAGTCTTCAAAGTAGTTGGAACTATAGGCGCGTGCTACCTCACTCAGCTAATTTTTTGATTTATTGTAGATGCGAGGTCTTATCACGTTGCCCAGGCTGGTCTCTAACCCACGGGCTCTGGCAGTCCTCTCGTCTTGGCCTCCTAAAGTGCTGGGATTATAGACTTGAGCCACTGTGTCTGGCCAAGCAGTTTTTTTTTTTTGAGTTGGAGTCTCACTCTGTTGCCCAGGCTGGAGTGCAGTGGCATAATCATGGCCACCACAGCCTCGACTGGCTGGGCCAGGCGATCCTTCCTCCTCAGCCTTTCAAGTAGCTGGAACTACAGGTGCGTGCTACCATGCCCAGCTAATTTTTTAATTTACTGTAGAAATGAGGTCTCGCCAAGTTGCCCAGGCTGTTCTTGAAGTCCTGAGCTCAGGAAATCCTCTTGCCTCAGCCTCTCAAAGTGCTGGGATTACTGGCTTGAGTCACCGTGCCCCGCCCAGGAATTAAGCAGTTATAAGAATTTTTAAAATATTCTTATCCTGGCAAATGGCAGACACTTTCTCTTCTGTCCTGCCCATTGTGCCCTTAACAACATATCTCTCCTTTAATAAATCTACTTTTCTTAATTAAAAAAAAAGTTCGTATCCTTTGGAGGAATACTCAGAAATGCACACAAATGTATATATTTGTGGTAATTTTTCCAGAACAAAAAATCACAAGCAGTCTATTCAACAGTGAAAAGATATCTAACATACCCACACTATGGACTGATATCACAGTCATATAAGATCAATTTTGGGAGGCACAAGAATTTTTTAAGAGTTGGGGAAATAAAAGATGAAAATCTGCAAGGAGATTTGCCAGTGAAAAATTGGGAATGATAACTAATGGTAATTATCCCAGTGGTTTCAGTTTAGGGGTGATTTTTTTCTTATACTTCATATTTTTAAATATACTCTCATTTCTTTGGAAAGTTTTTGGAATCAGGACAAAACAAAATTTATTTTTTTAAAAAGAAACAACCCAAGAGTATCTGCCACAGGGGGGCATCTGGGAGCCCTCTGACTCATCTATGACTTTTTCTTTCTTTTTCCGCCCAGTGGTGTCAGCAAAGCCCAAGGTGCATAATCGTCAACCTCGAATTAACTCCTACGTGGAGGTGGCGGTGGATGGACTCCCCAGTGAGACCAAGAAGACCGGGAAGCGCATTGGGAGCTCTGAACTTCTCTGGAATGAGATCATCGTTCTGTAAGAGAGAGCCCCTTTTTTTGGAATGCAGTAAGATGGGGGAGACAGAGGGGGGCTCCAAGGGGGTTGTGGGGGCTCTGGGCTTCCTGTGGAGCCTCAGTTTCTTCTGCCCATGGTCCCCAAGACGCCTTTCTTGAGGTGTTTCTACCTCATTGAGCTCATAGTGTTCATTATTAGCTAGAGGGTTACAGGGTCAGCTTTGTGGGGGGAAGGGTTGTGTGGGTGTCTTCCTGTTCAGGTTACCCCCTCCCCAAGATGTCAGCAGTCTAGGTGAACTGTGTTCTTCTAAGTTGTTGGAATGGCTGATCTGCTGAACCAAGTATTTGTTTTCTAGGAATGTCACGGCCCAGAGTCATTTAGATTTGAAGGTCTGGAGCTGCCATACCTTGAGGAATGAACTGCTAGGCACCGCCTCTGTCAACCTCTCCAACGTCCTGAAGAACAATGGGGGCAAAAGTACGTATGATGGGGGGAAGGGTTAGATGATTCATAAGTGGAGGAGAGGTGGGAGGACTTGGCACATAAACCTGTGAAGCAATTTCCTCAAGGACCAGGGGCTACAGTGGCCCTGTTCCTCTCAGAAGCTGTCCATGGAGTCTTAGGAAGGCCGAGATCTTCTCTGCCTCCACTGCAGAGTTCAGCCCACAATGTCCAGGGCCTCTAGTAGTGGGACACACTGCTGTGTCCCCTTGACCCTTTCTTGGACTGGAAACTTTCCTGTGCCTCTGTGACTCTTCCCAATGCAGGAGATGTGTGATATGTTGAATTAAACTGTTAAATACCTTCAACCTAAACCGCTGCTTTTCTCATATGAGCCCTAGAACAGAACAAAGGAGCTGTGTGTGTGTGTGTGTGTATGTGTGTGACTTTTTGGGATTGTATTTCATAGTGCCCTGTGCTTACTAGCGCTCAGTAAACATTTGCTGGATGTTGGAATGTGATGGAAGCTGGGTCATAATCATCCAGGGTGCCTCTACTGCCTGGACATATAAACCCTCACATCTATTTATTGCTGTTTGTGGTCAGTGGCATAACTCGTGGCTGTGGTATTTGGACCCTCCCTCATAAAGCCTCTATTCAGAGCAGTACCATATGTGGTGGATGAATGGCACAGAAAGAAAGCCTCCTTTTTCTCTTGATGTCTGCTGTCTAGAAAATATTTTCTGAAAGTGGATTTAGCTTAAGACAGATGTGGGGGTGGGGAGTGTTGCGGAGAATGCCACATTGATGTAAGAGTCTTTTCCTTCTGAGCCTGTCCTTCCAAGCAATGGGCCACTTGAAAGGCGTGTGAGCCTCCTCTGGTCATTTCCTTTCTGTTGGGCACACAGAGATGTGCCCAACCCACTCTGGACTGAAGAACTGTTTAAAATCAGAGATATGCCTCTATTTTAATTCTGTAGGGAACTCCCTGGTCTTTGTCTTCTGAGTTGGTCTTTATTTTCCCAAACCCAAACCCCAAATCAATTTCCTTTGTTTAATTCGATTATCAAGGAGAATTATATTTATGATGTTATCTGAAAATATACTTGTGGAAGATTCTCACATTAGGATGCAACAACTAGCATGGTTTTTTGGTTTAAATTTTACCTTCTTCATTCATCCAGTCAATATACTTTTTCTTTTGATTACTAAAAATCATTGTGGATTGGGTGTGATGGCTCACGCCTGTCATCTCACACTTTGGGAGGCTGAGCCCAGGAATTTGAGACCAGCCTGGGCAACATGGCAAGACCTCATCTCTACAATAAATTTAAAAAAATAATAAACCAGGCGTGATGGCGCATGCTTGTAGTTCCAGCCATGTGGAAGGCTGAGGCAGAAGGATCACCTGAGCCCAGCAGGTTGAGGCTACAAGTAGCCGTGATCATGCCACTACACTCCTGCCTGGGTAATAGAGTGAGACTGACTCAAAAAAAAAAAGATCATCGTAGATATTGGAGATTATAGAAAAGCACACAAAAACAAAGAAAGCAAAATTATTAATTGCTAATTATTAGTAACACCTAATAATTATTGTTAATGTTTAAAATTTTACTTTAATTAATTATTTAATTAATTTTAAAGATGAGGTGGGGGTCTCACTCTGTTGTCCAGGCCGGAGTACAGTGGCTATTCACATGTGCAGTTACAACTCTCTGGAACCTCAAATTCCTCACCTCAGCCTCCCAAGTAGCTGGGACTTTAGGCACGTGCCAGTGTGTCAGGCTATTGTTAACATTTTGATGTGTACCCTTTTAAGGTTTTCTTCCTATGTATAGACATAGATTGATATTTATAATATGATGACATACAATTAAGATCATATATGAACATGTTATTCTTCAGCATGCCTCTTTCTCTTTAAAATGTGTCAGCATATCTTTATTTACTTTTAGCTGTGATAAAATACACATAACATCAAATTTATCATCTTAGAGTCAGGTGTGGTGGCTCATGCCTGTAATCCCAACACTTTGGAAGGCCAAGGTAAGAGGATTGCTTGAGTGCAGGGGTTGGAGACCAGTCTGGGGAAACTGATGAGATCTCGTCCCTACACTAGATCCAAAAAGTAGCTGGACATGTTGGTGCGCGCCAGTATTTCTAGCTACTTGGAAGCCTGAGGCAGAAGGAGTGACTCAGCCCAGCAGGTCAAGGCTGGGATAGCTGTGATTGTATCACCGCACTCTAGCCTGGGCGACAGAGTGAGACTCTGACATGAAAAAAAAATTATCGTCTTAACCATACTTTCTGTCTCTATGAATGTGACTATTTCAGGTGCTTTATTTAAGTGAAATCATACAGGATTTGTCTTTTTGTGACTGGCTTATTTCACTCAGCATTGTGTCCTCAAGTCATATTCATGTTGTAACGTGTCAGAATTTCCTGATTTTTGAGGTTGACTGATACTCCATTGTGTGGATACCCCATATTTTGTTTATTCATTCATCTGCCAACTGACACTTGGGTTGTTTCTACCGTTTGACCATTGGGAATAATGCTGCTACGAACATGAGTGTACAGATAACTCTTCGAGTCCCTTCTTTTAGTTCTTTTGGGTATATACCCCAAAGTGGGATCGTTGGATAGTATGGTAATTCTGTTTTTATTTATTTATTTAGAGGTAGGGTCTTGCTGTCTTGTCCAAGATGAAGTGTAGTGGCTATTCTCAGGCGTATGCAATCATAGCACACTGTAGGCTCATACTCCCGGGCTCAAGCAATCCTCTTGCCTCAGCCTCCTAAGCAGCTGGTACTATAGGCTTGCAGCACTGTGCCTGGTTTCTGTTTTTAATTTTTTGAGGACCTACTATACTGTTTTTTATAGCTCTTGTGCCATAAAATGTGACAATAAAGCTTTTAGTATTTTAAAGTCATAAATAATGCTATGATAGACTTACAAGTTTATAGATGTTTGTGCTCATTGCTGAAAATTTACTTGGGATACATTTTTGAACACAGCCTTGCCAGGTTTAAACATTTTTCAAAGGTTTTGACACATGTTGCCAGATTACCGTTTAGAAAGTTCTATAGGTTGAGCATTCCTAGTCCGAAAATCCAAAATCTGAAACTTGTTAAGCACTGATATTATGCTACAAGTGGAAAATTCCACACCTGACACCTTTGCTTTCTGATGACTCACTGTGCACAAACTTTGTTTTATGGACAAAATTATTAAAAATATTATATAAGATTACCTTCAAGCTATGTGTATAAGGTGTACACGAAACATAAATGAATTTTGTATTTAGACTTGGGTCCCACTCCCAAGATAACTAATTATTTATATGCAAATATTCAAAAATCTGGAAAAAATCTGAGCTCAGAAACATTTCTGGTCCCAAGACTTTTAAATAAATGGGACATTACAGGGCCTGTACCAATTTGCTCTCCCATCACCAAATAGTGACTGAAATTGCTGAGTTATGTTGTGCCTTGGCATATATTGGATATTATTTGTTTTTTTTGTTTCTTTGTTTTTTTTTGAGTTGGAGTCTCACTCTGTCGCCCAGACTGGAGTGCAGTGGCCGCTCCCGGCCACCGCAGCCTCGACCTGCTGGGCTCCGGCGATCCCTCTGCCTCAGCCTTCCAAGTAACTGGAACTACAGGCGTGCGCAACCACACCTGGCTAGTGTTTTGTTTTATTGTAGAGATGAGGCCTTGCCAAGTTGCCCAGGCGGGTCTCGAACCCGCTGGCTTAGGCATTCCACTCACCTCAGCCTCCCAAAGCGCGGGATTATAGGCTGAGCCACTGAGCCCGGCTTGGATATTATTTGTAAAAAATTCTTTTTTTTCCCGCCTACTTGATAATTATCAACTTTATGCCAATTTGCTTCGCTGCTTTTTTTTGGCTGAAGTATTTTAATTTTTAAAGATTTTGTTCCATACTTCTGGCTTCTCAATATGGCTGAAGTATTTTATTTATTTTTTAAAAATTTCTTTTGGCTGAAATATTTTCAAGTAAATTGTAGATGTCCTGGCATTTTATCCTAGATTCTTCAGCATGCATCTTATTAAAACAGGACATTTTCTTTATTTTATTTTATCTCATTTTAAATTATTTTGCTTTTTTAAAACTTTGGAATATTTGCATAAAAAATCCAGGATAGTTTCTTACACGGTTACTATGCTATTATCACATTTATAAATATTGGCATGAATATTTATATATCTAATACCTAGTTCATAGTCAATTTCATTGTTTGTATCAAACATGTCATTTTACAGTTGGTTTGCCTGAACTTGGATTTGGAAAGGTCCACACCTTGCATTTGGTTGTTATGTCTCTGAGACTCCCCAAATTTCCACCTCGTTTTTTTTTGTTTTGTTTTGTTTTTGAGTCGGTGTCTCAGTTTGCTGCCCAGGCTAGAATGCAGTGGCATAATTATGGCTCACCATAGCCCTGACCGCCTGGACCCAGGAGATCCTTCTTTCTCAGTCTCCTGAGTAGCTGGGACTGTAGGTACATGACACTATGCCTGGCTAATTTTTTTTACTTTTTGGAGGGAAGAAGTCTTGCTATGTTGCCGTATCCCACTTTTTTAAAGCTGTGATTTGTTGAAGTATACTGAATGATTAAAAAATGTGTTTATTGCCCTGTTAATATCCCTTGCTCATTTTTATATTGAAGTGGGTATTTTTCTGTTTTGGTTTTGAAAGAGCTATTTATATGTCCTCTTTGTCATATTATATATATATATATATATATATATTTTTTTTTTTTTTTGAGTTGGAGTCTCACTATCGCCCAGACTGGAGTGCAGTGGCCGCTCCCAGCCACCGCAGCCTTGACCCGCTGGGCTCCGGCGGTCCTTCTGCCTCAGCCTTCCAAGTAGTTGGAACTACAGGCGCGCGCTATCACGCCCGGCTGATTTTTTTGATTTATTGTAGAGATGAGGTCTTGCCAAGTTGCCCAGGCGGGTCTTGAACCCGCGGGCTCAGGCAATCCACTCACCTCAGCCTCCCAAAGGCACGGGATTACAGGCTGAGCCACCGAGCCCGGCTTGTCTTATATTTTGTAAATGTTTTTGTAGTTTCTCATTTACATTTTAACTTTGTAGGTTTTTTTTTTCCAAACAGATATTTTAAACTTAATTTTTTATTTCTTTGAGTTGGGGGTCTCCCTCTGTTGTCCAGGCATGCAGTGGCATGATGATGGCTCACTGTAACCTTGACCTCCTGGGCTCAAGCTGTCCTTTTGCCTCAGCCTCCTGAGTAGCTGGGACTACAGGCATGTGCCACCATGCCCAACTAATTTTTTAATTTTTTTTTTTTTTTGTAGAGTGTAGTCTTGCTGTGTTGCCTAGGCTGGTCTCGAACTCCTGGGCTCAAGCAATCCTCCCGCCTTGGCCTCCCAAAGTACTGGGATTGCAGGCATGAGTCACCACGCCGGGTCCCAGATGTTTTAAACTTTTTATAGTCCAAACTGTCACCCTTTATGTTTCTAGCATTTTCATTATGCTTGGAAAGGCATTCTTCATTCTGAGATCAGGCAAACAGTCACCTCTGTTTTTTCCTAGTTTTTTTGTGATTTTATTTTTTATCATTTAATTGTTCATCCAAATAAATTTATCTTTGTATACAGTAGGGATCTAATTTGTTTTCTTCCCTAGTATTTAACTGATTACCTTAGCACTGCTTATTGAATAATCCATCTATTTCCCCAATCTTGAGTTGCTACCTTCAGCAAATATTAAAAGCATATGTATACCTGGGTTTGTTTGGACTTTCCATTCTATCCATTTTTTTGTTGACCTTTTCACAAGTTTCTCTTTTCTTCGAAATCTTTTTGCCTCTTTTCTTTGCATATATAACATCATCAAATGGACTTTAAATTATTTTGTCATGTTCTTCTCTCTTCATACTCCCTCTGCTGTCTTCCCCACCTCAAATCTCTTGAGATTTTCTTGGAATCCTGTCATGTGTAAAGTTCATTTAATGGAGAGTTTCCATGCTGAGTCTCCCTACCGAAGAACATGGACTGCCATTTCTTTTCTTTTCTTTTTTTTCCATCTCCAACACTGGGGGGGGGGGGGGGGGGGGGGGCAGGTATAACAATAAAGAAGGAACAATAAAAAAGAACTATGGAGTTTGTGTTGTTGGAAAAACCAACGAGAGAGGGCGGGGGGGCGGGTGTGTGGAAGGGT
>CAUYQG010284432.1:0-17216 GCA_963574415.1 Tarsius wallacei | reverse complement strand
ACTTGTATGTGGAATCTAAAAATATGAAATTCAGAAATACAGAGTGGTGGTTAGTAGATACTGGGGTGTGGGTAGTACACGCTGGAAAAGGTAGACTTAGTCAACAGATAAAAAGTTACAATTAGGAGGAATAAGTTCTGGTGTTCTATAGCATAGCATGGTGACTATGGTAATAATGTATTGATTTTAAAATAGCTAAAAGAGAAGATTTTAAATGTTCTCACCACAAATAAATAATAAACACTTGAGGTGATATGTATATTATCCTGATTTGGTCATTCTGCAGTGTATACATATGTCAAAATATCACTTTGTATCCCATAAATTTATTCAATTATTATTTGTCAATTAAAAATAAAATAAAGCAAAAAAAAAAAAACAGTTTAGGGCTTCATACCAATATTTATATATTTATAATATGTTATATTTGCTGATATCATTAACTCATTTTTCTTTAAAAAATGAATTCATATAATTATAGAACCTACAGCTGTGGCATATATAATCCTGCATAAGTTCTTATTTTTTATACCTACATCAATTATAGAACCAAGCTTATATTCTTCTCTTAGCTTGCCGCTGCTTTTTATGACTGCAGATCTCCAATTTGACAGCTACAGTCTGAGTGACACCTCTGAGATTGTGCAATACAATAGCCATTTTTGAAACAATCTCACTTTTTATTAACCTGGTATTCTCCCCTCAAATAAGTCCTCCACAAAGATTGTGACATAAAAAACACAATTATAGAAGACATAATAGAAAGACAACAAATTAGAAAAATATATTCATTAGTTTAACACATAATTACAGAATTGTTTACCTTATTATAGAGCCTTTTAAAAAAGAATTTGCTGATATCAGATTACTAAATGAGTTACTATAGTATATCTAAAGAAAAAAATATATATATATAGCTTTGCAAAATAAATTCAATGGTAAAATGATTTTTAACAGAATAGTATTTACCCAGAGTCAGCACTATAAATGTTAGTATTACCACTGCTCTTCTAAAAATTTTTATAACTAAGATGGAAAGATGATAGCTAACTCTGAAAAGAATTATACCCAGTTTAGCAAGATTTTATCAGGTTCTCAAAGCAGAGATTTGGGAACGGCAGATGTGTTTTTAAACAATTGCGTGAAGAGTGCATGACATTTGTCGGGACTAGTTATTTTTGTTGTCATTATTTTTACATATAAATCTTCTAGTATTAGTCCTAAAGATTAAGATATGCTGTTTCTGCATTGCATTCCAAATTATTTCTACTAAGCCAGAATCTCAAATTGTGTTACCAAATTGTGTTCTGGAAGCAAATTCAGTGTAATAGCCCCTTGCCTTGGTTTGGTGACAAAAGTCTGTCATGGCAGTTTCTTTGCTTTAAATTTTTTAAAAAACTTTTTTTGAGTCAGAGTCTTAAGTCGCCTGAGCTGGAGTGCAGTGGCACACTCACGGCTACCGCAGCCTTGGCCCGTTGGGCTCAGGCGATCCTTCCACCTCAGCCTTCCAAGTAGCTGGAACTACAGGCGTGTGCCACCATGCCCAGCTAATTAAATTTTTAAACATCATGGGCCTACTAAAAATATTCTTTTTTTTCTAATTTTTTTACTTTTTCACCACCAGGGATTCTTACTTGCATGTAATTTAGAGCAGGCATCACACTTTTTCTGTACAGAACCTACAATAATATTCTAGGCTTAGTAATACATAAAGCACTGTCACAACTGCTTGGCTCTGCCGTGTAGCATGAGTGCAGCCATAAACAGTACATAAATGAATGGGTTTGATGGTATTACCATTAAAAAGAAAAAAGGCAGCAAGGTCAGTTCGCCATCCCCAGTTTCAAAAAATCAAATAGCAAAATATTTCTACGAGATTTTTTAATGAAAATAGTTGTCCTCTATTACTCCTTTTCCACTTTCAACTTCTGTTGATTCTTAAAGAATTTACCCCCATATCAATGTGTTTATAGTAATACATTATTAACTTTTCCATTTCAACTACTTCTGGGCTCAAGCAATCCTCCCTCTTTGAACTCCCAAAGTGTTGGGATTACCTACGTGAGCTACTGGCCTGACTTTATATATTGTTTTGAACCTTTTTAGCCTGAAAAAATCATGTGTTTCAATTGGGATTTCTGTTTTCTAGCTTTTAACGTGCTCTCTGTAAAACTGAAGCACACATGTTTGACCCATGCCTTTAGCAGCCTAGCTTGTCACTCAGGGTACTAGCAGTAGCACTAGCAGGTCTCTTCTCCATCCTCTAAATCATGTGCCCATGTACCCTCCTGCAGCATGGTAACTCCAAATCTGAGAGGGCTTGCGTGTAATGTTTACCTATTCTAAAGAAGTCACCTAAAGGTCCAGCAGGGAAGGACATTGGTTTATTAAAACCTATGGGAGGTACCAATGGTGGCAGGTTGGTGAAGAGTCCATGCTTCAGGGCAGTGTAGCAAGCAGTTTTATATTCAAAGAAAGCAAGTTAATCATTCAAATTCCTATACGGTGTTTTCAGTTACATTAAGAGTGCATTGCTTTCAGCTTTTCTTAGTTACCTGCCATGACTCATTACTGGGAATGTGCATACACCCTTCAGAGACCAGCCTTGGCCAGAGGTTGCTCTCTGAGGGAGGAGGCAGAAAGAAGCTGGGTATAGGGAGAAACAGTCCATGTCTGGACAATTACTCACACCTCCTTACCCCCTTCATCCTCCTCATATACTGGAGTCAGATTTAGATTAGATGAACATTGATTTTGTTATACTGAGTGACTAATACTTTTCTTTTGGCATTATATTTCTGCTTTCTATAGTTTATAATTGTTGTGTTTATTTTGTTAGTTTTCTATTTTATCTCTAGTGTTAACACCAAACTCTCCATCAGTTATTGAAATGTCCTCTCAAGATATTCAGCACAACGGGTATTCTAAACCTACGTCTCCTGTCACCATCATCTCGGGGAATTCCTTCTGCCTGGGTCTCCTGTTTCTTATATCCCATGTCTTTCTTATCATCTGTATTCTTTTTCATTTCTGAAGAGCCTATAGCTTCTTGGACAGAAAGGTACAAGGGATGTAATTTTTTTTTTTTTTTTTTTGAGTTGAGTCTCACTCTGTCATCTGAGTAGGAGTGCAGTAGTACGCTCATGGCCACCGCAGCCTTGACCTCCTGTGCTCAGGTTATCCTTTTGCCTCAGCCTTCCAAGTAGCTGGAACTACAGGCATACAGGATGTAATTAAAAACAACAACAACAACAAAAAAAACACTTTGCATATCTGAAAGTATTTTTCTTCTTCCCTAGGTTGGAAATTCTTTTTCTTTGGAACTTTAAAAGCATTAGCTCCTTTATAGTTTTTGACTTCTAGAATTACTATTGTGAACCATTCAATTCCTACATCTTTTTAAATGTATTTTCTGTTGACTTGGTTTTTCTCTCTGAAAGTTTATAGTCCCAATATTCTGATGTGACTCTATTTTCATATATTGTTTTTGTGTTTCTGTTTTGTTTTCGCTTGAGTTGAGGGTCTCACTCTGTCACCAAGGCTGGAGTGCAGTGACACAATCACAGCTCGCCACAGCCCCAACCTCTGAGTTCAGGCGATCCTTCCACTTCAGCCTCCTAAATAATTTGTACTACAGGTGTGCATCACTACACCCCCATAATTTTTTTTTATATTTTTAGAGATGAGGTCTCAGTATGTTGCCTAGGCTGGTCTTGAACTCCTGGGCTCAAGCAATCCTCCCGCTTTGACCTCCCAAAGTGTTGGGATTACAGACATAAGCCACTATGCCTGGCTTTATATATTGTTTTTAAACTCTTTAGCCTGAAAAATCATGTTCTTCATTGGGATTTCTGTTTTCTAGCTTTTAATGTGCTGTCTGTAAAACTGAAGCACATGTTTAACCCATGCCTTTAGCAGCCTAGCTTGTTGCTAAGTGACTCAGAATACTAGCAGTAGACTTCCTAGGATCTCTCTTGTCTCTCCAAGTTAGATAAAATGGGTAAGCAAACCTGTATTGCATCAGGAAATACAGCAGTGGGTTGAAGAAACGGGGTTGACTTAATACTGTACTTTATGAGTGGTCTACAAGTAGACGACATTTCTTAGAAAATGTTAAGCAGAAACTATATCTAGGTCAGAATCAAAATACATCTTTTTCCTAAGGCTACCATAACAAAGTACCACAGACTGGATAGTTCAAAACTACAGAAATATATTTTCTTACAGTTCAGGAAGCTAGAAGCAGCCTGAAATGAAGGTATTGGTAGGACTACACTTCCTTGGGAACTCTGGAGATGAAACCTCACTTGTGTTTGTCAACTTCTTGTATCTTCCACAGCCTTCCTTGGCTTGTGGTAGGATAACTCCAATCTGTGTCTCACCCTTTTCATGATCTTTGCTCTGTCTTTCTGTGCCCCCATATCTAAATGTCCTTTTCCTTAAATGAGCACCCATCATACTGGATTTAGGACCCACCCTAATTCAGCATTATTTTATCATAATTTCATCTGCAAAGACTTCATTTCCAAATAAGTTCACATTCTGAGTCCTCAGGCAGACATGAATTTTGGAGGGACACTATTCAACCTAGTACATAAATATACAGGAGGTGGTCCTGGCATAGGACTTGCACCAGGTATAATTGAAATAAGTTATCCTTTGAGTGATGTTATTCAAATAAGTACCCCAAAAAGAATAGATGGCAAACTGTCATTATGTTACTTTTATTTAAGTAACCATACATTTATATTACTGAGTGAAGGAGGAAGAGTCTTATATTTGTCTAGTAGCCATGAAGGATACATTTAGAATAGAAACATTTGAAGCTGGTTGCTCTACTTGCACACACTAGTGAAATCCATTCACTTGCTTTGTAAAATGTACTTTTGAGTGCTTACCTTTACTAGTAACTATTCTAGGAACTGAATCTACAGCAGTGAGTCTCTGACACAGATACAGACATAACTGCACTGGCATACAGTGTTAAATGATGATAAGTAAATACAGAGTGATGGAAATTGTCCTGCTAGCTGAGGTGACATTTGATCAGAGACCTGAATATAATGAGATAGTTCAATCGTGTATATATTTGAGAGTAAAGAATAGTCCAGGTAGAGAATAGATTGCGTTAGAATGGCCTGAGCATCAGAAGACAATAAAGCTTTAAGAACAGATTTGGAAATAGTATGATCTGATTGCATTTCTAAATATTACTGTGGCTGCTATATAGAAAATAGACTGTTGAGAGAGCAATATGCAATGGAGAGTGGACATACATGAGCTTACGTTAGTCCAGTGAGAGGTGTTGGTGATTTGGTCAAAGGTGGTATGAGTAGAAATGGTGAGAAGTGACTGGTTCAGGATATATTTTGTATCTGGAACCACAGAATTTGCTGAGAAATTTATTGTG
The DNA here is from genome assembly GCA_963574415.1 of Tarsius wallacei. Classification (NCBI taxonomy): domain Eukaryota; kingdom Metazoa; phylum Chordata; class Mammalia; order Primates; family Tarsiidae; genus Tarsius; species Tarsius wallacei. The sequence goes on along the minus strand of CAUYQG010284432.1, from coordinate 11,806 downwards.
AGATATGAGGGAAAATGAAATATTGTGGAAGAAACCTTAGAGTTTTAGACCTGAGCAACCAGAACAATGGAAATTACATAAATAAGATGGAAAAGCTGTAGGTAAAGCAGATTTGAGAGGAAAATCAAAGAATTATGTTTTGATATATCAAATAGATGTCAAGTTAAATGGTTGACTATAGCTCAAGTTGGGGCCAGAGGTAGAAATTCATAAGTTTTCAGCCTATGTATGACATTTAAAGCAATTAGCCTGTTATTATGAGGTTTGAAGTTTCCAAATTTATAAATACAGTAAGTACATATAATCTGTTCTCCTTCAGTTATCAAATATTTCTAAAGTGTTGACTGTAATCTAGGCATTGTGTTGGGTCCTAAAACTACAGCAGTGAAAGTAGATATTCTAATATAAATATATAGCATTAAAAAATTTCTAGGTTTTCCATTAAATATTGCTTCAAATCTTACAGTAGTCATAAATTGTTTGTATCACTCAGCTTAGCAAATAAATGTTATTTGATTCTTTCATATTAATTTAATTTTCTTAATTAGTTGATTTAACCTCTTTGAAAGCAAAAGCTGTGTTACTTTAAAGTATATGTATATATTATAAATGATGCTTGTCACAGTTCTGGAAATATTAAGTATCCAAAGAATATTTATTAATTGATTTCATGATCACTTTAATTGTTCAAGGCAGTAGTATTTTTGTCACCATGATCTTTGTCTTTTGCATGGATTATACAAATAACTTACCTCATGAGAATATTATCAAATTCTGGTCTCTAACTCTAATTTTTTTTTTTTTTTTGAGTTGGTGTTTCACTCCATCACCCAGACTGGAGTGCAGTGGCACATTCCCGGCCACCGCAGCCTCGACCTGCTGGGTTCCAGCAATCCTTCCACCTCAGCCTTCCAAGTAGCCGGAACTACAGGCACAAGCTACCATGCCTGGCTAGTTTTTGATTTATTATAGAGACAAGGTCCTGCCAAGTTGCCCAGGTGGGTCTCCCACTCGCATTGGCCTCCCAAAGCGCTGGGATTACAGCCTGAACCACTGAGCCTAGCCCCTAACTCTAATTTTAAAAGGCTATGGTAGATTTACTTTCTTCACTTCCAATAGTGCCAAGTTATTTTTCTTTTATTTTATTCACATACATTTATTTCCTTCAATTTGCAGCCAGATTCTACTGCAACTGAAAGAGCAATTGCCAGACTAGCAATACACCCTCTTCTAAAGAAGTAGATGTGCTAGAAGGTATGAACTAAATTACTTTTAAGCCATATACTTAAAGCATTGATTTTTGGATAATGGCTATTCATTTTTTAAAAATGTTTTATGGTCCTTTTCACTCTTGAGGATTTTTTATATTATCAATGTAAATTTCTAGAAAGTGTCTGATGTCTGAAGAAAAACTAAATCTATTTTTTTCTAAATTCTAATGTATTAATATATAATATGTATTATATAAAATATTTTTGCATATAATATATACATGATAAACTTGAATATAATTGGTTTTCTAAATACTGATATGACATTACTTTTGGTTTAGCCAAATATTTATATATATATATATATATATATATATATATGTATTATGAAATACATTTATAAAGTTAAATGTTTTTGTCACAGGTTATTTCTCTAATATAAATTCCAATTGTCTTCTTAAATGTTTCCAAATAATTTTGAAAATACTCTACTGAAACAATAATGTTTCATGCTTCAATGTTAAAACAATGTTTATATTATTTCTCTAATATAAATTCCAATTGTCTTCTTAAATGTTTCCAAATAATTTTGAAAATACTCTACTGAAACAATAATGTTTCATGCTTCAATGTTAAAACAAGTCATGCACTATCTTTCTTGCAGCTGCTGTGCAAGCCTTTAAAGATGCAAAACAAAATATTGCTGAAGTTAAGTCACCAAAAAATGCATTAGAAGAAAATCATTCTAAGGATACATTGTGTTCAAGTTATAATGAAAGTAAGTTACATCATGAAGGAACTATTAGTAGTGAGCAAAAAATGAAGGAATCCACAATACCTGCAAAGAAACCAATAAATAATTCAAAGGAAAAAATGGCCAAGATGGAACACGGACCGAAAGCAGTGGACATTCCAAATTCTCCATCTAAGCCTTCAAAAAATGATCCTGTGGTTTCCTCTGAACCCAAGAAGACTTCTGCTGACCCAAAACTGAAAACAGTAAGTCAAACCAAAAGAAAGAAAAGGTCTGATACCTTGCTTAGTGGTAGCAGTGATGGCAAAGAAGAATTACATGGAGAGAAGGAGTATTTTCATGATAGCACAGAGGAAAGGTTTTACAAACAGTCTTCCATGTCTGAGGATAGTGATAGTGGTGACGACTTCTTCATTGGGAAAGTCAGATGGATACGAAAGAAGGAAAGTAGTTGCCATTATTCTGTTAAGGAACAAAACCCTCTCCAAAAAGTGTTACCCAAAGAAGATACACATGAAACTCATTGGGATATAAGTAGACAAAAATAAGCAAAGTACAGATGCCAGGAAGTTAGAGTCAGTGTTTTTTCACACTTTACTTGGATCTAAAGGCTCTAGAAGGTAAGGTTATTTTTCTGTTATGAAATAATTATTAGTTATTTTTTTAAAGATAAGAAATATCTACATGTTCTTACAATGATGGAAGAGACTGTAATTCTAGTTTGTATGACTCATCCTGCTTTTAGACTTGGCCTCCTCCAAGTTGATAGTGGGAAAATATATACAAATATACATATGGAGTTGCCACATCTGTCTAGTTTCATCAAAAAATGAGATGTTATAGCCAAATAATGTGCCTATCTAATTTGTTTTATTCCTTCAGTTTTCCAAGTTTTGAGTTAGTTTTTGATGGCCCACTTTTGAAAATGTTTTATATTTTCTGAAAAGTATATGGTGTTTTTTTGTTTTTTGTTTTTGTTTTTGATAGCACAGGACCATTCTTGTAAACTTCAGTCATTTTACTGTCTACTCCCATTTCAGTATATGAGGGGACATCCAAAAAAAACCCGGAATTTATTTATTAAAAATTGTGTATTTATTCTTACATGTTTAAACTTAAGCCACCTTCAGAGTACTCTCCATTTGATGCAATACACCTATTGAGACAATTTTTCCACTGCCTCAAAACAGTTTTTGAACTTGTCAGTTTTGATGCCTTATAGTTTTTCTGCTGTTGTTTGTTTCACCTCTTCCACATCAACAGAACATTTCCCTTTGAGGACTTTTTTCATCATGGAAACAAAAAAGTTGCTGGGGCAAGATCTGTTGAATAGGAAGGGTGGGCATGGGGGTCATGCCAATTTTGGTCAAAAACTGCTGAGCACTCAGCATGGTGTGAGCAGAAGCGCTCATAAGTCACCCATCATAAAGTGGGCAAATGCGTTGGAAGGATCTCCACAAAAAATTCACTGAAGCCAAACACAGCCTCTCACAACAATGCTAGCTGATACACTTATGCTGATGGATTTCTAAAACACCTAGTGGAGAAAGCCTGTACAAGGGGACTGCCCTTCAAAAGATAATTCTGTTTTTTGCAGGGTCTCCCCTCGTATAAGGCTGCTTACCTTAAAACTGGGTTTTTCCAGAATACTTTATATTTGGTGATGTTGCTATCTCCAGCCCTGCTGGTAACCACTACTTTTCATAGGTGTTCTGTTACAAATCATTAAGTTTAACTTAGTTTATAAATCTAATCTCATAGGGGATATCTTCACAGTTTAGAATTAAGATTATGGTTAGCTAATTTCTTCAGTAACAACTGTTTTCTTCACTAAACTGTTTTTGTCAATTTTTGTAAAGCAGGAATATTCTTTAATGGAATAGAAAAATGGGGTGTGGAAATTTTCCAAAATGTAAGAGTATGGAAAAGACATAAAAACATCTTTGGAGCCTGGAAAATAATTAAAATATTTACTTCTAGCTTCCAAACCTACCTCAAAAAGCTATATTTTTCCTCTATGTTTGAAAATAACACACTACTATCCCTTCCCTTTCCCATTAAATATAGATTTTAATTTTTGTTGTACAAGACTTATTCTTTTATGGGAAAACATTAGGAATTCTCTATCTAGATAGTCACCAAGAGTAGAGACAAGGTAACCAAGATAGGATATTTTTCAGTTGCAAGCAGAAGTCTCTGTAAGGCTGATGAGGGAAAAATACCCTCATTTGTCAATAGTAATATTGTAGTCTAACAACCCTTTAATGTAGCTAAAACCGGTAGTTTTCCTAATTATTTTATTGATTGCTGGTGGATGAAAGAGTATGATATACCTTGAATCAGTTTTATCATCAGTTTTATTATGTTATCTTCTTAAGATCAGAGGATTTATTTATCTTTTAAAAACATAATACAATTTTTCTTCTTTTAGAGATTAAAAGAACAGACTCCAAAGAGCAAAAACCTTGGTATGTAGAAGGCTACCTAACCCTCATTTGCAATTAAGTTGTTTTTTACCAAAGTGGAAGGGTGAAAAATTGTGGTTATTTGATATTGCCTGAATGAATGATGTACCCACCGAAATGGAAACAGAGCATCTTGCAATTATCAATATAATTTTTTATTGTTTCCCTATGTCCTGACAATGGGAAAGATTTAGACAAAGTTTATCAGGAAAAAATAAATCTATTTAACGTATGTTGAATTAAGTCAATACATTTTAAAGTAAACAATTATACTTTAATCACTTAATGCCATGCCATTAAACATTCAATAACAAGTTATTACTCTCTGAGTTGAGAAAAAAATCAGAGTACTTTCAGATTAATTTATAACAAACCAAAGTTTACTCTGCTTGAGAGGGCTGACTTCTTAACATAATAAAAGCTTATTTTTCTTATTCACAACACAATCTATCATGAATCAGCAGAAAGTCTCTGTTCCACATGGTCATTCAAGGATCAGGCTTCTTCCATCTTTTGGTCCCTTCCTCCTCCAGATGCTAAATAGTCTCCATTTGCCAATAGAAGAAAAAGGAGTACAAGGAGAATTTTGCAGGAGGTTTTCACAAGCCTCTCCTGAAAGTGGCAGAAATCAGTTCTGCTCACGTGTCCAGTATTCAGTCACATGACCATTACCACAAAGGAGCAGGGAAATGCTGTGTAACTGTATGTCTAGAAGAAAAAAGGAAATGGAATTTCTTGAGCACATTAACTTTTTCTGCCACTGACCACCCTTTCTATCACCAGATGCCAATATCATGTTTCTTCCTACATATAGAGCAGCATACTTACCTCTTTCCCAAGAAAGCCACCCCAACGTTGCATCTAGTCACTACGTCTAGCTCAGAGACTGGAATCACTGGGTAATGACACAGTGCTTTCTAATCAGATGTCATGAGTGGGACTCCTCAAAGTCAGGTGACATTTGTACTAAAAAGAAATACATATCATGGCATACCAATGTATACCAAAGTAACCACAGTAAAAACTCTCAGTCAGTTAAGGGGAAAATGGAAGGCACACAATAGGTCTCCTACCTGAAATTCTGCTAAGCAAAGATTCGGAAAGCTCTGAGAAGAATTTCCTTATCCATTAATGGCTCTTTGTGGTCCCCGACTGCCTTCTTGGGAGGGTTTTTGTTTCTTGGTCATGAGTATTTAGTATATCTTCCAAGTCACTTGTACAAAATAAGGTCCTGGAAATTGTTGAAGTCTAATGTCAAAGGTTTTTTTCCAGCCTAGACTTTTGATTTCTTTCACTATATTCTTCCTCAAAAACTTAGTGGATTTCTGACGCTTTTGTTTCCGTTAGTCCATCCAAGGCCTAGTGACCACACTGAAAATTCTTTCCTAGTTGTCAAACTTGCCTTATTTGTGTTTGATTTGTTTGTTTTTTTCCTACCCCCACTGTCATTCAATGTCTGCTGCATTAAGACTTACCAGGTCTGGATGGGAAGGCCATACCATATTCTTATCTCTGTTCAGGACTGAGTCTCTGTGGGCCTGTATTTCTTAAAACCACTCTCAGTGTTACAGCTTACTGCTTGGGAGGCAAAAGCTTTTCTAAACCTTAAGTTCTCTAATATCTAGACTCTTTCTTCTGTCAGTTCTTTTTTTTTTTTTTTCCTGGTACATTGTCAAGGACATTGCCAACAGTATACTAGTTTATTCTTTCCAGTCATTTACCCTTATACTGCAGACTCCAAAAGTATGTGGCCTGCTTCCCAAGTTATCACTGGCAACAGTTTTACCTATTTTTTTAGCACATAGGTTGCTCACCTCCCAGTCCTAGTTATTCATTTCCTTACCATTTACCACCAAACTACTGAGCCAATGCCAAATGTTTGTGTTCTTGTAATGACTGTACCATACTTCAGAGTACCAATTTCAGTATTATTCTTAGTAGACCACCTACTATAACAAATAGCTACCAAATCTCAGTGATTTATTGCTCATCCATCAATCTATCTGCTTATTGTCTCATTCCATCTTTGTGCCTCTGCCTCCTTTATATCCTATGAATTCTTTTCATTCATCAGTGAAAGAAAGAGAAATGACAGAAGATCATATATGAGGCATTTATGGTCCAGGCCTTTTACTCACATTTCTTTGGCCATACCTCTGTTAGTTATATGACCTCACCTAACTGTAGCAAGAATGGAAAATATATTCTGGTTTTGTAACTAGAAGGAAAATAATACAGGGTTTGACAAAAACATGGCAAATATACCTCATTTACCATATATTCGCAAGCATCAGGTAACTATAAATACAAGGCACTTCTATTTTTCTCAATGAGAAGAGCCAAGTAAAAAGGTTTTGTGTTTTTTTTTCTTTTGCTTAGCTTTTATATTTAAAATATAAGTTTATTTACACATACAACTTTAATTTATGTAATACATAAAATAATATATTCATTTAGAAATACTGCCTTATTTAAATCTTATTTTTCTTAAAACAGTTTTATTTAAACTTTTCATCACTAGAGCCACTCTATATGTGATTGTACAAGATGTGGGATATTTTTATTTCTGTCTACCTGGTGTTTTAGAAATGTTATCCCATTATATTTGATGTAAAACATTATGGCATGTGCGTTTTAAAGAGGTCTTTAAAAGACTTTTGGCAATTATGTGTAACTTACAATGGAGAAATTATACACCCCACGTGCTGATTAATAAATCTATTATTGTTTTCTTTCTGATTTCATCAGCTAAGTTTTATAAGCATTCAGAATATGCATTGACTAATGTCTTTTCATGCTAGTATATCTTGCTCAAACAGTACTTGAACAGTATATGTTCAAAATCATATAAAGTGCCTCATAATATAAGATACTATAGGAACTGGAATACAGGTTGCCACCCTCACATCTGGAGGACAACATAACTAAAAAAGAACTTTGTTTTATATTTTTTAGTAGACTTAATAATTTACCTTGCAACAACAACTTTTGGTTCAATAACACAAGAGAGTGGAACCAACTTATAGCCCTTTAAAAAATAAATCAATCCCATCAGCATTGTCAGACTCAGTGTCTTAGCTAAGACATGAATTTTTTGGCTACATCTTGTCCATACACAGATACCGTGCTATTGATGTTCCTTTGAAAATACAGGATGCTGGGTTTTCAGGCCTTTTATGTTAGCTGTACTGAGGCTTCTTTCTTTTTGTCATTGTTAATAAGGCAGCCCAGCATATATTATGAGGTACTTGATAAACATTTACTTAAAAGGGTTAGTAAGAATGTGTAGCAAAATTGACTGCTCATGTGTAGATTTTTAATTCCAAATTATTGTCTATTGGACTTCAATTTTAAATTGTAAGGTACTTCATTTAAGAAAACAAAATTTAATTTTTTAGCACTGGTTTGTAGAAGATGAAATCTGTTTCACCTGTATGCTCTTTGGGTAAATAGCTAGTTTAAAGTAATTTTGTTTTCTCTTTCTAGGTTTTCCACAGATTGGACCTCAGATCAAGAATCAGTTTAATAAGAAGTCACAAAGGGGACTTGAAAATACAAAACAGCAATTGCAGTTGCCTCTTCATCCTTCATGGGAAACAAGCAAAAGGCTAAAAGAACAACAATCTAAACTTGCTGTGTTTCAGGGAAAAAAGATTACATTTGCTAATTGATTAGTGCCTCTTTTTGTGAACATTTCCATTTAAAAATTATTATTATTATTACTATTATTATTATTATTATTTTTAATTAGCCTGTTATTTAAACTTGAATGAGTCTATTTTGGAAGAGAATTATAGAATGTTTCTTTTTTTTTAATTTTTTAAGTTATTTCATGTTACGTTTACATTTTTTACAAATCAAATTTGTAGTTAAATTGATTTTTAATAATATCCTCCATACGGTTTCCTCTATAAAAAAATTTGGGGATCATAATGATCTCAGATTTTCTCGTGTGTGTTTATCATAATGTTTATTTCGCTGATTGAGCTGTTTTTGTGCCTTGAAAATAATGTCAACATATATTTAAAATAATAGTGGAAAAAGAAATAATATTTATTTAAAATAGATCAGATCACCTCTCGCCTTTGTTAAAAATCATTCTTATTAGCAAAACTAAAATAGCAACTTTTATTATTGATGTACAGAGAAGTTATGTAAGTAAATATTAATTTTATCATAGTTTTAATTACTTGTGATCATGTACAAAATTTTTTGACTATTCTTAAATAATTTTCTAGGACAATTTTGGATTTCTTAATTATGTTTCATTTACTTAGGCAAATTGTTTAAATGTAGCAACACAACCAAAAACTGGTTTTATATTTTACATGTAAATATGTTCATTAAATCAAGCATGTAAACTACCTAGTTATTTGACCATGTATGCTTATGAAAATTTTTTTGAAGAGTCATAGTTTGTAATTTATAAGAACAAATTTTGAAGAGGTAGGGTTAAAAGAGCTTTTCTACTGATGGCTAAACAGAGAGGTTAAGAGATGAGTCACTGAGGAAGGGACTGCTTTATAATGAGGTAGAAATTATGAAGAAAAGCCAAAAAGAAATTGTGGAGTTGAAAAGTACAATTACCGAAATGAAAAATTCAACAGAATGGCTTAATGGTAGACTTGAATAGGCAGAATGAAGATGTGCCAAACTTGAAAAATAGCTCAATTGAGATTATACAATTCGAGGAAGAGAAGAAAACAAGAATGAACAGATTCTTAGAGACCTGTGAGATGCTATTAAACTGCCAACATAGGCACAATGGGTGTCTCATATGACCCAGAATTTCCACTCATAAATACCCAAAAGAATTGAAAACATGTTTGTATAAAAATCTGAGCATGACTATTCATGTAGCATTATTCATAATAGCAAAAAAGAGGTTTATTTTTAAAGGGAACGCCACCAGTGTTCATCAACTGATGACAGGTAAACAAACTGTGGTATATACATACAGTGAAATATTATTCAGGCATAAAAAGGAATGAAGAATTGATATATACTATAATGTAGATGAACCATAACATGCAAACTGAAAGGAGCCAAACAAAATATGGTTCCACTTACATGCAATATCCAAAATAGGTAAATCCATAGAGACTTAAAGTGGAGTTGTGATTGCTAGGAGCTGGGAGAGGGAGGGTTATTGAGTATCTGCTAATAGGTCTGGCATTTCGTTTTGGAAAGATGTTCTGGAATTGGATAGTAGTGTTGGTTGTACAGCCTTGTAAATATACAGGAGCTACTGAGCTGTGCACTTTTAAAGGGTGAATATTATGGTATGTAAATTATATCTCATTAAAAATAATAACAGAGTTATCTAGATGAAAACTTTAATTTTCCTCCTTCTCCATTATGTGCAGTAGTACTTCATTTGGAACATAGTGAGTTTGTTTTAATGATTTTTCTCCATCCTTGGTAGTTTTATTTTCTTGGTTGGTAGTTTTATGTTTATGTATGTGAAACATTAACATTCTTCCATAAGTCAGAGCTATACAAAACAATGTATCCAGATATGGCAACTTCCTCCTTCCCATTGTTTCTGTTCTTTCCACCCCATCCCCAGTAGATAATCAATACCTGGTAAATCCTTCCTGTGTTTGTTTGCACAGATCAACAAATACTTATCTATTTTCTTATTTCCTCTTCTTTCTTACATAAAAACTAGCATGCCTTAGATGTTTAGCTGAATTTTGCTTTTTTCATTTAAAAATATACCTTGGCAATCACTGCAAATTTGTTCACAGAGATCTTTCTCATTTAGAAACAAAAAACTGTAGCTCTCCATGGGGAAATGTGTAAGAATTTATTCAGCCATTCCTCTATGTATGAATGTATAGATTATGTTCCATGTTTTTTAGTTACAAATAATGTTACAAAGAAAATATGAAAAAATAGCATGTCTTTTAATAATGTTGGGGTATTCATATATATTTTGGTGTGAACTCCTAGAAGTGGAAATGTTGTGTCAGAAGGTAAATACATATGCAGTTATGTCAAAAACTGCCAGATTCTGTCCATGAAGGTTGTACCATTTGTGTGCCCACGTCAGTATAAGAGAAAGGCCTATTTTCCCACAACCTCACCAAGAGTAAGGTATTTTGCATTTTGGTTTTTGGCAATATGGTGGGTGAAAAATGTTACTTCAGTGTAATTTGACTATCACTATTGGTATAGTTGAATACTTTTTCGTGTTTAAGGACCATTTTGTAATCAATTTTTGTGAATTTTATATGTCTTTTACCCATTCTTTTCATTGTTGAGGGTTTTTTTTTTTCCCTCCTAATTTTTAAGGTGTCTTATAAGGGATACTAACCCTTTATCTGTTATATGTATTACAAATATTGTTTCCAATTTGTCAGTTGCCTTTTGATTTTATGTTGTTTATTTTTCTATCATGTTGGGGTTTTTTGCCATTTATTTTTGCCATGTAGTCAGATACATGTTTCACTTTTTTATTTCATTTTTGCAAATGGATTGAGAATAGTAGAAAATCTTTCTCTAATGCAGTTTGTTTGCTACTTTATCTGATATCAGTATTGCTGCCTTTGCCTTTTCATTGTTTCCATTTACCTGGCATACTTCTATTCTCAGATTTTTCAGAGTCACTCTGGTTTTAGGTATGTCACTTAAATAGAGCATATAGTTGAGTCTTCATGAGCTGAACTCTGATGCTCTTTTCTAGTTAATAAATAAATTAACTGTTTCACATTTGTTCAGACAACTATGTTTGCTCTCAACTGTTGTCAGTTCTTGTGCCGTAACTATACTTAATAGATTTAGTCCATTTCTCTTCATGTGTTTACTGGTTTTTAAAAAACAGGTATTTAGGAAGGTTTATATTTATGTTGTGGTTATCCTTGTGCTTATGCCTTTTTCAGTGCCCTTAGTCCCCCCTATTTTTTTTATATAGAGTATATTGTTCATCTTTAGTGACATCCTTTAACTTTCACTTGTTGCCTAAATAACAGTTAATGAGTTTCTTCTTTCCTCTCTACATTGTCCTTCCCCTCCCATTTTTAGTTGCATTCTTTTTAACTCATCGGGACATACAGCACATAACAGAACATTATTATCATAGCATATTCTATCCTGTTGTCACCTTAATTTTTTTGTTTGTTTGTTTTCTGTTTTTTGTTGTTTGTTTTGAGGTTTATATTAAATATTTTTTATTATGATATTGTGGGGTACAGTTAAGGGTTAGGAAAACAAATATGCCTAGTTCAGACAATCTTGTTGATAAGAAGTGTCTCCCCATCCCCAGACAGATATTTACTACCATTAATCCCATTACCCTACCCCTCCCCTCAACAACTTTTAAATGAGATTAAAATTATCTGTGTGTGACACTCAATGATTAGAAAGCTTTTGAG
>CAUYQG010284426.1:0-20497 GCA_963574415.1 Tarsius wallacei | reverse complement strand
TAAACTTTTTAATAGCTAAAGATAGTTTTGTCTGATATTAAGATCGTGACTCCTGCCTTCTTTTTTGATCTGTTCACCTGAAAATTTGTTTTCCATCCTCTAACTTTGAGTCTGCGGGTGTTCTTTGTAGTGAGATGAGTATCCTGTTGGCAGCAAATTACTGGGTCATGTGTTTTTTATCCAGCAAGCCTTTCTATATCTTTTCAGTGATGTATTTAGTCCATTCACATTCAGACTGATTATAGAAATGTGAGAGTTTGTCCCTGACATAATGCTCTTAGAAGTCCATTTTGTTTTCTTTTCATTCAGCTCTTGTGTTTCCATAGGTGTGTGTTTTCATTTTTTGTGGGTATGCTGTATGTTCTGCTGCTTTTGTGTTTGTTTGTGACCTTATAAAGTATATGGTCTTTCTTTTTTTTTTCTTTTTTCTTCTGTGCACAGCATCTTTTTAAGCATCTCCTGTAGAGCTGATCTCAAAGCAGCATAGTCTCTTAGGGATTGGATGTCTGGGAAGGATTTTAATTCTCCTTCATGGATGAAGCTTAGCTTGGCTGTGTAGAAAATTCTTGTTTGAAATTATTTGTCTTTGAGAACATTAAAGATTGGCATCCAATTCCTTCTGGCCTGTAGTGTTTCTGCAGATAAGTCTGCAGCAATTCTGATTGGTCTCCCTAGGTAGTGTGAGCTTTTTCCCTTGCTGCCTTTAGGATTTTTTCTTTTATACTTAATTTGTGTAGGTGAATTACTATGTTCCTAGGGGTTGATCTTCTCATAAGATGTCTTGCAGGGATTCTCACATGTCTTGTGCTTGTATAATCATCTCTCTGGCCAGATGAGGGAAGTTTCCTTGAAGTACCTCATGGAATGTCTGTTCCAAGGTGTCTTCTGTTTCTCTTTCTATTTCAAGTATTCCAATCAGATGTAGGTTATTATCTTGACAAGATCAAACATCTCTTGGAGAGCTTCCTCTTCCTTTTAAGTTTTTCTTCTACATTTTTAATAGATTGGTTTAATTCCACATTTTGGTCTTCTAGTTCTGAAATCCTTTCTTCTGCTTGATCAATTCTGCTTCCCATGCTTGTCAGTTTGTTATTTATTTCTTGGATGGAGTTCTTTATTTCTGTTATTTCTAAGTACACTTATTGGGTCTGTCTCACTTCATTGCAATTTCATTCAGTTTTAGCCCTTGCATTTCTTGATTTTTATTTGTTCTATCCAACAATTCTCTCATCTCCTTAAGCACCTTCTGGGTACTATCATTCTGGGTGATAGCCGTTGTTTATGCCCCAGTAGCTGTTCTTTCCAGCACAGACTCTTTGCTGGGACTCTGATGGTTACTGGCAGTTTTTCATAGTTTTTTCTTCATTTGTAGCAGTTCTCTTATCTTTCTCTTTAATTCTGTTGCTCAGTGGAAAATGGAGAAGCAGTCACTTATGATATTTGCTTTACCTTTTGTCCTTCCTTTAGCTTGGGCCCAGGTTTGTTCAATTATGAAGTAGGACTGGAAGTGGGGCCTTGTGCTGTCTCTTTACAATTTTGAGCACTTACTAGGAGATGGGGGGGAGTGCAAGGATTCAGAACCTATTGGTAGGTCCTAACATTTGCTATGTGGTGAATGGACCAGCTGGGACTCGCTCTTCTTCTCTGCACAATATAACCTTACAGTGGGTATGCTTGCATAGCCCCTGAGTCTAAGACAGGGTATAAGAGGGAAAAGAAATAAAGGAGGAGAAAGAGAAAAAGAGGAAAGAAAAATAAAAACAGAAAAAATAGAAAAAGAACAAAGAAAGAGAAATAGATGAAGGAAAGAAAAGAGAACACCAACCAACAAACAAAGTAACCAAATGAGATAATCAAAGAAACAAACCAATACCCCCAAAACAACAACAACAACAGCAGTTGATAAAGAGGTCTCAGCTTTAGTATGTTTCGTTGAGGGGGAGCTCCCTCTTGTGATGGGTTTTGCAACTGCAGGGCTGTTGCTGCAGGTTACCTATTTGCTGTTGGAACTTAAGATGTTAGAATCTTCACCCTCTGCTGCCTGCAGTTGGTAGCTGTCACATGACTGTGTAAAGCAAATGGGCCGAAATAACTTGACACAGCATTTCTCAGGATCTCACCTCCCTCCTTTCCTAGTTTTGTCACAGCTCCCAGGGTGTATACAGTTCACCACAAGGGAATGGGGCCCTCTGTCTCTGCCTTTCTCTCCTAATCTCTTTCACTAGCTGCTAGAGGTGGGGGCAGGAGGTATAAGTTAGGCACTCACTAGCCTCCTTCTGAGGCAGTTCTGCTGTCTGCATCTATTGCCCAGCAGCTGCCTCAGAGTGGAGGGTGGATTGTCTTGGATTCTGCATCTGCTGTTATCTGCCAGGGCTTGTGCAATGGGGACACTGTTCTCTGAGGTCCCAAAGAATAGCTCCAAAGCAACACAGAGATAGCACCTAGTCTCAAGATGCCATTCTGCTGTTCCACAGAGGCTGCCCTGGGGATCTTCTCTGCCCAGGTGTTAAAGAGTTTGGTTACTGTGAAGGGGGAGGGGGCAGGAACTGGCAGTTGAGGGAAACTACTAGGGGAGGGAGGGGCATACCTCATCAACAAGAGTACCTGCATGATCAATGTTTGTATACCTATCCTGAATTGTACCCCATATCTTTATAATAAATAAATAAATTTTTTTTAAAAAGAGTATGGTTAGTTTCTCTATCGGTTGCTGTTCCTGTCACCAATGGGATCTATAGCTCCCTCTCCAGCAGTTACAAGTCTCCGGATCTCAGGACACAGCGGCAAGACTCTGGAGCCCATTCCACGGACAGGGTGCTTTCTCCCTCCTGTTTCCTTGGGACTCTGCCTCAGGCTCCCTCACTGCCCTCCCTCCACAGCCCTTGCTGCCAGCATTCTGTCTGGAGCTGTGCTGTTGGGTGGGCAATATCTCCAGCCATTTTTCCCGGGAAAAGCTCTGCTGATTTTAGAAAATGGCACTCAGTTTCTGTGCTCTGGGAAGTGCTAGGGTTCAAGCAGAGCAGCAGCAGCTTCACCAGGAGGGTCCTGGCCAGTTGTTCTCAAGTCCCCACTCAGCATCTCACATTCCCACTTACACACAGAAACACACACAGAATTGTCCATACAATCACTCACACACACAGGAACTCACACCGTCCAACTGGTTACACAATTATCTTCTTGGAAAATGTGATGTATAATTTAGACTATTTGGCTTAATGGACTTCTGGAAGAAAGACAACACACAATAATTTTAAAATAATTTGAGAAGTGTTATGTTTCAAATGGAAAATTACTCATTTTTTTTGCCTTAAATTCTCATAGAAATAGCTGAGACATACATTTTGGAAAAAAGTATTTAGATATAAAATTTTAAAAAGTAAAAATTTAGACTTCATGAGTTCCCAAAGGTTTCTTTATCAGTGTGTAAAGTCTGTAAAATAGATTAGTTATGGCAGACTTCTGTTAATACAATTCATAAAGAGCTATTCCTGGAATGGACTGGATGAAAAGTTTAATGAAAAGCATTTTACTAATGTCAGTTTATTAGCATTAAAGTTATAAAAAATATAGGTAGTCACAGAATTTTAGTACTCAGACAGTATTTCTAGATGTTAACCCTAGTGTTTTCTATAATTGCCTGTAATTAAATCTTAATCTCCATTTATTGATTTATCCATCCAATTGAATTCAGATGTTCACATCCTGTTTTAGTCTTATATTACATGGCTATCTTGGACCCAAAGAGGAGAGAAATTGGACATTTTTTTTTTAAAGAAAATTACCCAAAAGGCTTAGAATTGGGCCATTTTTTAAATAAGGAGAAACCAGATTGTCTCCTATTTTTACTTTGGAGATAAAACAACTGATACCTGAGAAATTTAGTGGTCTGCCTGAAATAAAATGGATACTTATTCTGAGAACTAGGATTTTCTTTTGATTTTAAAAGATCATTTTCCTAAGACATCTTCATTACTTGGAATTAGTGTAAAACAAAATTTTAACCCCTATTAAAGGAAAAAATAGCTTACATTTAGTCTGGCTTATTTTCATCCATACAATCTGTCAGCATATCAACAGTTGTTTCAGACATTTAGATACTTTGATAATGGATTATTTACATTTCTCTAGAATGACAAAAACAAAACATAGTATACAGTTATATTTTAATTGGAGTAATCTCATCTCAAAGATTTTAAAAAGAAGAAAAAAGGAAGCTCTTTTGAACGTAACACAAGGAAACTAATTCTGCTTTGTCCTCACACCTGCTTATAGGAATTTATTGGAAGAAAAGGAATTGGAGGTATGTGCCCTTTTTATTAAAATCAGCTTAATAGTTCTTAGCACCACCTGTTACCACGTTGTATAATTAATCTTGAGATACTAGATTTTCTCCAGATGTTTAACTTTCTGTTTTCTTGAGGGTCATGGCATTTTTTTTAATAGTCCAGTGACTAATAGGTGACATTGCTTGTGATAAAAACACAGAAGCAGGCATTTTCAAATGGCTTATGTTGAGAAAGAAAAATTGACTACTGATTTTGAAGATTTCCTTTTTAGATTAAATAGTGAGCTAATGTGACATTTTTTAGGACAGCTGATAGATAACTAAGTAGAAATTTAGGTGTGTAAACAAATTCTGTTAAGCTTAACTTAAGGGTTCTTCCATGAGGCTATTTTAAATTGCTTATTCTTACAATTCCTTTTTTGGAATTGTCCACTATTTGTATGCAGGGATAGCTTTGTGAAATTTTAAGTTAATTGCATAATTTTACCAAAACATAAGATACTCTGTTGATTTTGTCTATTATTTGGCAGTAAAAGCTCATACAGACTTTTTTTTTTTTACAAAATAGTCTGTTTCATGACCAGACAGCATATTTTTTTCAGTGAATTTTTGCCTGGATAAGCTGTAAGTTGCCATTTTGAAACTAGACCCTGCCATTCTATAAGCAGGAATACGCTAAAAGTGTCCAACGAATCCTATCAGGTAAATAAAGGTCAATCTCCTTGAAGTTCTTTTTTCCCAGTATTCTGTGATTCTATATAGCAATCATGTTAAAGCCTCTTTCTGGAAAAAGAGAGTGGCCAAGATTGTGAACTTGTGATGGGAATTAGGGCAAATCATTGTATTCCTATTTTGCCAAGTCTTGGGGAATTTGTCCTGTTGAATTTCTGGAAAATTGGTAAGACCCTTGTCTTGGTTAATTAGCTTTTATGGTTTTGCTTGGCCCTACTATGTGGAATAAAAGCCTCACTAAGCTTTAAATTAAATGGAAGCTTCATTGAAATATAATGAAAATAGGGCTAATATAGCTAAAGTGGCCTATAGGGATTGACCCAGGCTTAAGATTTGGAAAGAGGATAACAAGACTCCTTTCAAAGTTGCTCCACTCACTTAGCCAATACTCAATGCCTCATGGAGACTTCTTGAAATCTGATGGCCAATGCTGCCCTGTGTAATCTTCCACCAGGTTCCAGGAACCCAAGCATCCCTGAATGCAGTGCAGTGCCCTTCACAGCATTAGGCTGGGGCTACAACAGTGCTCAAGGGACTAACAAAGGATAATTTCTGATTCTGTTTTTATTGTATTTTTTTACTTTCTTGGTGGACCTAGAATAAATCTGAGCAAAAAGCATTTGAATTAATATAGTTTGTGAGCTATTTACTCTGATTTACAGAAAGATTTACAAAATGTACTGAACTAGTCTTTTCTTATTGCATGAGATTCCCTATTCCTAATTAAACAGCCAACTTTCAACTTTGCTACTCCCATTTGTCACCCAACTTTTCTAATGTAATAACAGTATCTTGGGTGGGGAAGAGAAGTCTCCCTGGAAATAAATAATTGAGAAAATATAGATATTGTATATATCCGTTCTATAAATAAAAGCAAGACATTTAATAATTCTTGTTGATATAAGAAAATTTTGCTAGTGTTTTGTCAAAAAAGATTTTTTAGTGTAATGGTGAAATACTTACTTTTTTAAACCTTAAATTTTGCCTCTTAACTAAGAAAGCATAACTTATATTTAATAAGATTTGGTAGCCGGGCTCGGTGGCTCAGCCTGTAATCCCGCGCCTTGGGAGGCTGAGGTGAGTGGATTGCCTGAGCCCGCAGGTTGGAGAGTTGCATGGGCAACTTGGTGAGACCTCATCTCTACAATAAATCAAAAAATTAGCCAGGTGTGGTAGTGCGCACCTGTAGTTCCAGCTGCTTGGAAGGCTGAGGCGAAAGGATCACTGGAGCGCTGGGCGAGGCTGCTGTGGCCGGGAGCGGCCACTGCGTTCCAGTCTGGGTGACAGAGTGAGACTCCAACTCAAAATAATGATAATAATAAATAAGATTTGGTATTACATAGTCAAATGCAAAAGCTAATCTGTCCTTTTCCCCTCAACTCTCTTTTAATAAATATTTTAAGGATGGAGAAAGAAGAAAACAAGCTATAAATTGATAAGGGTAAAAAATTTATGAAAAGCGGTTTTTAATTTTTGACCAAAAACATTTATTGAAAACATACTGTATCTGTGTGTATTCTCCTGTGCTAAGAGCTGGCACTATAAACTTTTATTTTGTCAACAATTACTACAATCCAAGCACTATTCTAAACACTGCCGATAATAATAAACAAATATTTCAGGCCTCATTGCATTTACATTCTAGTAGGAAAATTCAAAAAACAGAACATGTAACTGAACTCTAAAGTTTATTAGGTGATAGGCTAGTGAGAAAAATAAAACAGAGTAAAAAGGATTGGGAAAATTGGAGGGATGTAATTGTAAATGGAGTAATCTCAGTAAGTGCTCCAAGCAGTGAGAATAGCTCATTCTAAGGCCCGGTGGTCGGAACACTCTGGGAAAGGTTTACGATCAGGAAAGACACTAGAGCAGTTGCACTAAAGTGAACAAAAGGGAGAATAGTAGAGGCTGAGAGGTAGCAACGGTGACCCAGATCATGACGGCATTGAAAACTATTGTAAGAAGTTCATTTTCATTCTGACTGAAAAGACACCCTCAGAGATTTTTGAGCAGAAGAGTGAAATAATCTGAGGTAAATTTGTAAATGTCTACTCTGGCTACTGTAGATTTTGAGAGTACGGTGGGGACAGCTGGCTAAGGGTAAAAGCAGAGAGAGTTTCATGCTCTGGAAGGGTCTTGGGTTTAGTTCAGGAGTCAGACATGCCCCAAAATGGTAAAGTTGAGTATTGATGGAGAAGTAGGAGGAAAGTGTGGTCTGAGTGTGCTCTAAGAAAATAAGCAGGCTATCTCAGAGTCAAATGCACCCATATCCATTTCTATCCATTTCATGTTGGCTGATTTTAGAGTCCTTCTGGGATGGGAAGACAGAAAAGGAGAGCTGGAAGGTGACACAGTTTTATTAAAAATATTTATCAATTTTTATTATGACTGTAACAGACTCATTATAAGTACAGAAAAGTATAAATTAAAAAGTAAAAAATTAATTTTAAATTGAAATTTAAAAGATGGTAGTCAGCTATGTCATCATCAAGAAATTGACACTGTTAACATGTTTATGTACAGTCCTCTCTCAGTACACACCGGGAACTGGTCCCAGGACTCCCGTGTACATCAACATTGGTACATTCTCAGTGACTCAGTTGTCATTCCCTGAAGAACATGACTATAGAAAAGTTGGCCCTTGGTAGACACAGTTTTTATATCCTGTGAATATTGTATTTTTGATCCTCGTTTAGTTGAAAAACAAAATAAAATAAAATCTGCGTATAAGTGGACTCATGTTGCTCAGGGACAACTATATTTTGTTCTAGTGTTTGTTTCTTTCTCTCTCTCTCTCTCTCTCTCTCTCTCTCTCTCTTTCTCTCTCTTTCTGTTTTTCTTTCTTTCTTTCTTCCTTCCTTCCTTCCTCTCTCTCTCTCTTTCTGTTTTTCTTTCTGTCTTTCTTTCTTCCTTCCTTCCTTTCTCTCGCTCTCTCTTCTCCCCTCCCTCCTTCCTTCCCTTCTGCTATCTATCCATCCACTTTCACACTTGTCTACAAAACATTAGGAAAATATACTCTATGTAAATTGATTCTGTTTTTCACACAAAGTTACCATTAATACTTACCCATATCTTGGAATATGGGTATTCTTACTGGAGCTGTGATATTTATGGCAATATTTCCACTGTAGAAACAAAGCAAGATTTCACCATAGTCCATAGTCCATGCAGTTAGACAAATGGAATGGTTTACTTTTATATAGTTTTGATAATCTTTGAATATAATTGTTTAAATATAATTAAAATACACAAATGAATGTATTTACTAATACATTTTACATTTGCTTCTTGGTATCTTATTTCTCTTTACCCTCTTTTCCCCCCTTTTGAGCTACATGTAATCATCTTAGTCACTTATAATATGTTGTTATATAATAAGGTTATTTAACATTGTATTACATATTGCAAATATATCTGTCATTTTGCATTTTAATTTGCATGTTGATATTGAAAGTTGTAGTAAATCTTTTCTTTCTTTTTTATTTTCTTGTTTTAGTAATACTATTTCCCGTCCTCATATTTATATTCATGACTAGTTTTTTTTCCGTAGAGAAAGAGATAAAGATCTAAGCTGATGTTTGTCCTCTTATTAGAGGACAATTTTCCCAATAGCAAGTTTAGAATAGTCAATTGTTTTCCCATAAGATTGTGTTGTTTTATTTATTGCATATAAAGTTTTTACATATCATGGGCTCTTCTATTGATTTGCTTATTTTTTTTTGCTAGAATATGTTTTGATATGTGAAAATAAATGTTTCTGGGACATTTTGTACCTTAAATATTTGATTTAGTTGGTTTGAGAAAATCAGACTAGTCAAAGCTTTGTAGGCTAATTAGTTTTTTCCCCTTTTTCCTCTTTTTGTTTCTGTCTAAAAATATGCAAAACAGGACTGATCAGCTATTTTCACTTACCATCTACTCTATCTTTTATCCTGGATAAACTCTCAGAATAAACTTTCTACAGTGCTAAAAATATTGGTCCAGGAAACAAAATGTTTATAATTTTATGTTAAATCAAACAGATCTAAAGTTTTCTATTAATATGTAAATATGGTATAAAATAAGTACATTTCTAGTAGGTTAAGTGATTGAGTAGGTGAATAAATTAAGTATGGGTAGAGATAGATTCACAAGGTAAGGCTTTCTTGATGATGTTACATTGGTAAATACAAAACTAAGAAACTTTAATACATTAACCAGTTTTATGATTCAAGGTATGAGCTCTACTTCAAAATTTTGGAATTCTGGTGAAGAATATAGTTTCAGACAGAAAGGAATAAGTGAAAAGATGAGATGATTTTCAAATATTTTCCTTTTTGTTCTAAATGTGTGTGGGAATAAATGTCTTATAACAAAATGTAAAGATTTTGACACCTTGATTAGCCCAACAAAGGAAATGGAAAGCATATCTGAGAGGTTTTTTTTAAACATAATTTTATTTTCTCCTATGGCACTTTTTGCCTCCCATATTACTCATGTCTTTTTCTCTCTCTTTCTTCATTCATTTTTTCTTCCATCTTTTAAGATTTCTTCCCTTTTTCATCGATTTCATTCTTTTAATCCAATCTAATTAACTTCAACAAGAAAGGTCTAATAGCCAGTCAGTCATGAAAAAGAAAAAAAGAAAGTAAGAAAAGAAACTATCAACTGATTAGTATATCTTTCTCATTATACAGTAGATTAGATATTACTGTTTTGACTTCCCAGTCTCATGAGAAAGACTTGGCTAAGAAAGACTACAACAAAACATTCATTAGTATGACATACAGCAAAAATAATGGAAGTGGGACCCAACAAACCCATTCAGGTTAAAATCTTGAAGCTGTAATTGTAAGATAATTGCACAGTCTTATTGTCAAGCAGTTACAGCGTGAGACTAATAGGATGCCAAGGGAAATGTTGATCAGTACTTGAGAGCCTTAATTTTCCCCAAATTTTATTCACTAACTTGTTCATTGAATAGGGCACTCTTCTGAAGTTGCTATTCATGAGTGAGTTACTGAGCAGTTATGTGCTTAAAAGTGGTGGCCAAACAGAGCTGACTGAGAGGACATGGAGTGGGCACTCAGATGAGAAAATGAAAGATATAGTTTCCCAAAAAGTTTGTCCCAAGATACAAGAATTACTCCTAACATCTAGATTGTGTTTATATCTACATTGCACTATCTGTGCCAATGATGTGAC
The DNA here is from genome assembly GCA_963574415.1 of Tarsius wallacei. Lineage (NCBI taxonomy): Eukaryota > Metazoa > Chordata > Mammalia > Primates > Tarsiidae > Tarsius > Tarsius wallacei. Next base: position 10,293 of record CAUYQG010284426.1, on the reverse strand, counting down.
TCATCATATGTATGCTAAATAAACTATTGCATTAAGCTCTTTTTTTCAGTGTACTCCATTTAAAGAAGCTACTTGGATATTTCCAAGAATAATTTGTAGGACTGATCAAATGCTAAAGTCTCTGTAGATTTCCTCTTATGAGTTGCTCTATAATCACAAATTCACATATTCTGCTGTAAGATGCTTATAAACAGCAATATCTCAAGAATATTGATAAGCTTTCAAATATCTCCAATTAATCTATTTTTAATAGAAAAGTGATATATGCTGTATACTATTCTTATTGTAAATGAAATATGCCCAGTTTTTCTCACAATAACTACTTATATTATGACTTTATTAACAAACTTTATTTATAGTACACAGAGAAAGCAAAAAGAAAATTTCCATCTGCAACAGGCAACCAGAATATGCTCTATTTTAAGTAGCACAAGAATTTCATTAATACCAGAAAGAACTGTTAAACTTTGCCAGAATGCAATTATCTAAGTTGCCTAAAACCTAAAATTCAATGAAAAGGTTTAAAATAAGTTTTAAAAATCAGAACTACTCAAGAAGTTTTATAAGAGCATACTTTCAATAGCTTTTTCACAAGATTGTATATAATTTTAACCATTTGGTTTAACAGGTTAATTTTATAGATAAAGGCAATAAAAGTGCAGAGAGATCCAGGAGCTTTGCCAAAACCATGCATCTACTTGGAACTAGAACTAGAGCTTATTTTTCCTCCCAGTTCCACAGAACTATTTATACCAATAACAGTTAGTATTGCAGGGATGACATCTAGAGTGAGAATCCAAATAAATTCAAATATTTACATAAAGATGTCTACTTGCTCTTTTGTTCCATCTGTTATTTGTCATGATTCTTTTAAAACACAAAACTGATCATTTCATTCTTTTGTTAAAAATCCACTAGCAACAACCCCTTTCCTTCCCAATTCACTTAGGTTAAAAGCTAGTGGTTATAAGTCCTTGCAGAATCCTGCTGTCCTGTTCATTATTGTCCTTGGACTTCATCTCCCACCACTCATGCAAACTTGACTTTTCCTCAGCTCTTACTTCTATTTTGTTTTGGTCATGGAGACTTTGTAGTTCCCTCAGCCTGGAATGTTCTTTCTCCAGATGCGTTCTTGTGTCTTTCTTACCTCTTCTTCAAATAGTCTGTGTCACAGAACTATTTCCAGGTATAAGAAATAATTGCATACCCCTGCCCCGTGTCTGCTCTTTCAGAGGTACCAGTTCTGCTCCCCTTCTTGCTAAGCCCAACCCTCCATAGAGCAAAGAGTTCTCCAAGCCAAGAGGAAATGCCTACTTTAAACTGATAGATCCTTACTAGACTACCTTAGCATTGCCAGGAATGCCTGGCAAATGTTATGAGTGAGCCTGCTTTGCTCAAGTGTCACAGCATCAGTAGGGGTTTAGCTGGTTATCTTACTTAAAATTATGCCACATTATCACCAAAAGTGTTCTCTTCTCTTTCCTATAGAACATATTGCCTTCTAACCTAGTGTATAATTTGTTTGTCACGTGCTTGTCTTCTCCTACTAGAATGTAAGCTCCATGAGATTGAAACTTTTGCCTGCTTGTTCACTGCTATAGCATATTGTTACAATCAATATTTGGCACACACAGTATATACTCAATAATATTTGTTGGCTGAATGAATAAATGAATGAAAGGAAAACATCTATCTTCTGTCTTCTGAACAGCTATGGAAATGGCAGAAATTCATTTTGAGACGTTATGTCGTTTTCAGTTCATCTTCCCATGAAGTCTGTTCAAATATTCAAATCTCCTCTCTTCTGAAATCCATCAAATATTGTCAGAATAAAAATAAAACAAAATAGACCTTCAAAATGGACGTACTTTGATACCTTCAAAGTATCAACATTTGTTCCAAATTTAAACTGTTCAGAAAATTGAATATAAGTGGCTATTTTGCTTTAGTTTTTTAACTGTATTTAAGAAGGTATATATCAGCAAAACCTTCAGTTCAAAACAACTGTGCTTATCAGTTTATAAGTTCTGACTACTTCTTCTGGGATGTCTGAGCCCTTCTATGAGATGTCTAAATCTAAAAGAAATCAGCTTTTCAAAGATGTGTGAACTGTTTTCTGATACAACATTTTCCACCCTGTGTTTTCTTTTTTTTTTTAATATATATTTTTTATTTTAAAATTGCGAAGTACAGTTAAGGGTTAGGTATACAAATAAGCATTGTGCAGGTACCCTTTTTGATCAGGTGTGCCCCCACTTCCCCAGACAGATATTGACTACCATTAATCCCACCTCCCTTCTCCTTCCTGTCCCCCCACCCCATAGTTTCCCACCACTGTCAATCCACCCTGTGTTTTCTAAATATTTTGAGTTTGCTAAATATTTACTATTGTGGCCTAAACAGAATATTGATTTAAGGATGAAATACTCCAGCAAGTGAGAAGTAGATTATTTTTGTGTGATATTAAACTTCTATAATTTGCCATTTGTGTTAATAAGAACAGAGTGCTGCCTGTGCTAGAGTGGGAAAATGAGAAGTCATGGTGTCTTAGAAAACTTACAGTATCTATATACAGTGGCCTTTTCAAGTATTAAGGCAATAAAAGAGTTCACAAATGTCTTTCAAACACAACCTTTTGTGTTCATTTGCTTGTTTGGACGAATCTCATACATAGTGTTGGCTAAAAAGAAGCCAGACATATGAGTATAGACTGTGAGACAAATTTCACTTTTATGACTTCCAAAACAGTCATGCTAATTTGTGCTTCATAAACCAGGACAGTAGTTACCATTAATGTGCATAGTAACTGGAGAGGGTCACTAGAGGTATTTGGGTGGTGCTGCTGATGTTTGGTCTTTTTGGATGTTTGTTACGTGGGTGTGTTCACATTGTGAAAATTCATCTAGCTGTTCACTTATGGTCAAGTATAACCTTTAATATAACACTTTCATCAACAGAAATCTTCACATTTTGCCATGACATTCTGAGTACCTGGAATAGAATTTTTGAAGTGTAAAAACCTTAAAGATTATCTGATTCCATTCTCTTTATTTTACTAGTAAAAATTCTTAGCACCAAATACTTTAAGGCAGAAATAAATAGTACAAAGAAACATAAAATTTTAATGTTTTAATATTCAAAAATGGCAGTTCTATATAGAGGGTTGGGGATCATCAGGGTGGGGATATGGAGGCAGTGTGCTCAGGACTAGCACCAAGTAAGGAGGTAGAACTGCTGGGATGATGCTAAAAAGTAAGAATGAATATTCTAATTTCATTAGGGCATCAGAGAGAAAAGAGGTGTGGATGAAAAGCGGGATTGAATTGCAGTAGACCTTCAATTGTAGGCTTACCATCTTGGATTTTACTACTCAAGTAATAAACAGCTGTTGATATTTTTGCAGGAAGGTGATTGGAGTTGCATACAAAAATATAATTTGTCAGTAGCTTGGAGGATCAGTGGGGTGGGAAAAAGACTAAATCAACATCTAGTCTGAAATGGTTGTTGTCATGTGCAATTATAGTAGATTGTTGGGATATATAGTTTGAGGAAAGAAGAGTACACAAGAACTGAAGTTACGGTGGTAGAATGAAAACAATAGAATGGAAAGAAGAAGTGCTTTCTGGGTGAATTTAAGGGAATATGAGAATTAAGAGTACATCCCAGCAACCTCTCTCATACGACTATAGTACCAAAAGAATTCAACTTCTGGTATTACACTTGAATTAGGATCATGAGATGATCCATAGAAATAAAATGAGGAAGGCTTTGCTCAACATCCCCTTGTTTGCTTTTTCCACTTTGGAACCAGACTGATGTTTTCTTAGCTGTTAAGCACAACAGTCCAAATAACAGAAATTCCGTTTCCCTGATTTTTTACTGGAGGAGTCACTTACCTGCTATTATGCCAACTAAATTTAAGGAGTAAATAGAAAGTCAAAATACTGTTGGAAACTACATATTCATGGAAAAATTAAGCAAAATATATTTGCCTATCTACATATAAAAATATTGATAAGCAATTAATAAAATAACCTAGAAGAGAGAAATGTAAATGATTTTGAACACTGTTGTGTACCAGACAGTCATGTGAACATTTGTAGATCAAGCAAGACAAACTATAGACAAGCCACATTGCAAAGAGGGTGATGATATAGATAGTTCACAATATTATGAGTTTTATAGCTTTTAAAGTCTTATTTAATTGCTCCTGACAAAGGCTATTTGATTAAGGTATTATCTTCCTAATTTACATATGGGTGTTGAAAACTTCAAATATGTTTTCACATATTATTTTAGTGAAATATTTTTCCTTTGAATATGTGATCTAAATATTCGGCATTTGTAAGTCATGATATTCATTCATTTTGGGTCAAATTTCTTACCACAACAACACATTTCTAATGCAATAATGCAAATAAATAGAAAACATGATTCAGTTAACACATTTTTTAAACAAATGCATTACAAGATCATATTTTTTAAAGTGAGTTATATCTTTAGTAAGGTTATTTTCAAAAAAGTCATTTACATGTGATTTAAAGGGGACACTTTTCTCATTAAGATACATTGCTGACAAATCCACAAGACAGTGTGTTTGAGGAGGCTAGGTGTATTAAATTATACATGGTCACTTAGGGAATTGCTCAAGGAAATAGTAATAGTAACAGCATAAGCCCATAGGTATTATGGCAAGTACATCCATCATGTGAGAACAGTTGTCATTAATAAAGCCTTATTGCCAACTACAAAGAGCTTTCAAAGCATTTTCCACTTGGGTTCCTGTATTGTCTTACAGATTTTAAAGATTTAGTTGCTGGCTTAGGAAATTGAAAATAAATGTCAAAACCCAAAGTGTGCAGTTCTGCAACAAATATTTAGGTTTGACTAATCCTTGCTATGATAACTTAAGCAGAAATAACACACGTAGAAATAAATTTAACTATTAGAATATGGTACATCAAATGGAGTCATTTGCTAAAAGAAGACATTTAAGAAAAATACAACACTCTTTACCAAGAGCATTCATCAAGCACTTAATCTTGTAAATACTCATGACTGACTGGATGTCTCACTACATTGACCTTCTATTTCTCCTGTATTGTCATTTAAACTTCCACATATTTTATTCAGACTTTCCCAAAATAATTGGAAACTTTGTTTTTTAAGAAATGTGCTTTAAATTTCTTTAAACATGAAGATTGTCTAGGAGAGTAAGCTTTTGATAAATCTGCTTAATTACAAATTCTTTATCATCTGTTTGAAAATTATTGATTCTTTCACTTCAACTAATAAAAACATTCAAATACTATCCATATACTAGGCACTGTGTTAAGTGTTTCATGCAGATTATCTATTATCAAAATATACCTATTCATTAAATAATTTTGTTAACAATATTATTAGTATTCCTCAATGAAAGTACGACACAGAATTTTAGTAACTTATTCAGGATACCACCGTTATTTAGGTAGAGATATAATTTTAAAGCTAGGAAATTGTATGCCTGAGTCTTACTGTGACTCTATATCTAGTCCACCCTTTCTTAATTAGTATCCTAGCTTCCACATAAATGAACTGGGGAGTTTGTGAATTCCACTAATATTATAAGTCAGAAATGTACAAAATGCATCTCTGGAATTAGTTTTCAGTGTGCTCAGCAGCACAGCCACAAGTAATAAGTGACTATGTGTGTACTCACACAAGGATCCTGAGTGTCATCCTGCTCTGAAGCACATAGGTCCCAAGCTTTCCCTTCTCTAGTTTCATTTGTAGGTCTGTCAGTTGTACCCATTCTACTCAGTGGACCTACCATTCCTCATCCTATTTAAATGGGTCGATGGCATTAGCCGCCTGTCCTCTGAATTTCATTTTCAAGAGGTGCAAATCCCAGCCAGCCACTGCTATGGTTGTTTTAAGATTCTCTTCCACTGACTGCTACTGTCATATCTGTGAACGTGGTTAGGAGTCTCAGCACTTTTTGCTCTATTCAATAACCAATAGAAAATATTTTCATTCCTCTGAGTTTATTGTTTATAGCTTCGTTTCTGTGTTACTTAAGTGTCTTTGGTTTCAAGAAACAATGATTTTGAGAAATTGGGAAGAAAAGAGAGGGGAGAGAGAGAAGAGATTTATTGAAAGAACACTGGGGTAGCTTACAAAATTTAAGCAAAGCCTTGTTTTTTTTAAAAGACAATAATTCAAGGCTCTCCTCATATCTCATCCAAAGTAACATAATAACATGTAGCTTTTCTATCTGGTTTCTTAACATTAGGTTACTCAAAGTTTATTTGAATCATAATCTTTTACCCCGTTACATCACTACATCAATACTAAAATTTCAAGGATAATCTGTCGTGGCATGTAACTCACCTTATTGGTCTGAGGGATGCAAGCTGTTATGGTAAAGCAGGGAAAGGAAAGTATTCAGAAGAGAAAAGAACAACAACAACAAAAGAAATAAAAAAGAAAAAATAGCTACCTAAATTTACCCAACATACTTTCTTTTTTAAAACATGTCATTTCAAAAAACAGTTCTCTAAATGTCCTGTCTTCCACAAATGAGCTTTTTCTTCTCAATGAAAGACAACCCCAACGTCATGTCTGAATGTTAGATGCAAAAATGATGTCATTGTTCTTTGTTTGGGTTTAATATCTCTGGGTGGCACCTGTTTTACTCTAGTTTTGTCATGGTCCTCTCATGAGATTGTACAGCCTAGAGGCGAGCCATGTATACAACCCCCACCCATATATCCCATGTACAAGAGGAGAGAAGAAGAATAGAGAATTTTGAATATATATCATATGTAATGATAACAGTAATTGCCAACACTCTTGGAGCTTTGTTATAATATTTGACTTATTGTTGTGATAGGAAAAGGGAGGCCCAGTGGTATTTGCTTTTACTTCCTACCATAATAGCCCTTAGTCCATACATCAGAAAGCCAGGATTCTGCACCTTGCTGTGATAGTGATTTAAACCATAAAGGGAATACAAAAATATCCACAGAGTGGGATCTGGGCCACAGACTATGCATTGTGAGACTAATTTACTTTTGAATTCTGTTTATCGTTTAACTCTCATGGGCCTTTAAGAATGTTCAAATTTTTGGTCTGGGTGCTTATGAATAATGTTTTGTTGGAGCCAGAACCTGAAACTTATGGTTGCTTCTCTTTTGTCTGGTGAGTACACAGTAAACTATGAAGGTGCCCATGGTTGCTCTGAGAAAGATTAGGGAACGGCCCACACTACATAAATTCATTGAATCAAGGCAAATCAGCCCTGTGGATCACAGGAGGACTAGTTCTCATAACCAAACTGTTTTCTTACTCACTACTGTTTGAGAATATTTTTTCCCTAGGGGACATATGCACTTTTTTGACAATAGGACTCAAAGGAAATGTAGAGTTAGATAAAAACAAATATAAAACAATAACGATTTCTTGAAAAGACTGTTATCCCGGAACTCATTTTTAGCACGAAATAGCTTTCTATTTCTGCATCTGTTATAACATTATAGAAATCCTGGACTCGTACTGAATCAAGGAGAAGTGAAAAAGATAAAAATCAGCCATCATAAAATTATCCTTTCATATCTTACATGTTTTAAAATGGTAACAAATATTAGCATATTGTTTTAACAGTATTTTACCTGACTTTATTGAATCATTCCAACTTTACAAATATATGGGAATGACAATTACAAATTTACCTTGGCTATATATCTATAATAATTTACTATATAAAATATCAGTTATCCAGGCTATGGACGGTACTTGAGTTTGTAAAGTGGCACTCAGGTTTGAAAACTCAAGCTGCTTTCTTTTAACCAAAATAATTCCTGTTCTTTCTTTCTGCCGTTGTTAATCCAGTCCTCAAAACAGTCATTCTCAATACTGAATGAATATTAGAATCATTTGGGAACATTTTAAAGTTCATTGTACTGGTGGAACACCAGATAAATTAAATCAGAATGTTTTGGGGAGGGACCCAGTCATGTATAGCCCAAACTGAGAGCCACTGCCTTCTGGAAAACTGTGATAGGGTCTGGATTACTTATAATAAATCAAGGGAGCATGCATAGAACTGAAAGATGCCTAATCAATTATCAACTAAAACACAAAGCCACTTGATCTACTTTGTTCTTCTACAACATATCAAGTTCACCTACACACATCGAGGATAATTATAATACTATCTAAGGAAAATTGGACCTCTAACACTATGAGTTAGAACAAATTTCAAAACCATGTCTTAAAGAAATATCTACAAAAACAGATATATGAATCGTAAAAGAATTAGCTTCAACTACTAAGTCTAAGCCTACTCCACCCCTTTGCTAATTGACAACTTGGGTGAGATGACCTTGGCCAGAAACTTTCAAAAAGTATTCTTCATCCTGAGGCACAATATGACACCCACCAGTCAGGGCTATTGTTTTCTTATTTCTCAGTCATTCATAGTAATGAGTAATTTTAATGTTCAGGTAGGTGTTTGGAATACATTTCTAAAGTTACAATATTTTCTATAGTGGAAAGTATTTTTCCTCAACATAGAGGTGTCTATAACAGAGGCTATGGAAAGCTATTGGTTCACGCCAATCTATCAAGCCCCATTTAGCAGTTTGCAACGCTAACAATAGATCTGAAAATACCTTGTAAAAATTGTCAATGAGCCATGGAAAGTGTGTTATTTATGGATTATTCTTCTAGTGTCTGCTAATAGTAAGCATATGGCTATAGATTGAGTGGCTCAGATCATTCAATATATTTTATTTTCCCAGAAAAACCATGTTAGGTATGATGGTTGGGTTTCTAGGATTTGTTGTAGTCAGAGTAATGCTCCCTTTTCAACCCTTCCTCACCCTCAAAATGTCTGTGTCCTAATCTCTGATACCTGTAAATATGCTGCATTACAAAACAAAGAGAACTTAAGGTGGCAGATGGAACTAAGATTGTTAATCAGCTGACTTTGAAATCGAGATTATCAACAAGAGTACCTGATCTCAAACGAGGTGAACCAGGGACCAAAGTGAGGTCCAAACTTTACCTGTACAGTGACCATTTGTATATGTAACCCTAAATCATACCCTACATCTTTAAAATAAAAATTAAAAAAAATAGAGATTATCCAGGTGAGCCCAGTGTAATCACAAGTTTCCCTAAATGTGGAAGAGAGAGGCAAAATAGTAGGTATCCAAGTGATATAATGAGGGAAAGACTTGACTGGCCATTTCTGGCTTTGTAGTCAGAAGGCGCTTAATCTAAGAGATGTGAGCAGCCTCTACTAAGCTGATAAGGGACTCTTTCCTAGAGCCTCTTGAAAGGAAGACAAATTTACTAATACCTTGATTTTAGCCCAGTAAGATCCATTTTAAACTTCTGACCTAACACACAGTAAGATAATAAATTTGTGTTGTTTTAAGTTACTAATGTAATGTCAATTAGTTACAGCAACAATAAAAAACCAAAACATTTGTCCAGATTTTAAAATATTTTAAAAATACATTTTAGACTGGGCGTGGTGGCTCAGTCTTGTAATCCCAGCACTTTGGAAGGCTGAGGCAAGAGGATTGCCTGAGCTCAGGAGTTCGAGACCAGCCTGGGCAAGTTGGTGAGACTTCATCTCTACAATAAGTCACAAATACTAGCTGGGCATGGTGGAATGTGTCTGTAATTCCAGCTACCTGGAAGGCTGAGGCAGAAGGATTGCCTAAGCCCAGCTTGTCGAGGTTATGGTGGCTGGGAGCATGCCACTGCACTCGAACCTGGGCAATGGGAGTAAGACTCCAACTCAAAATATATACACAATGGAATATTATACAGCCATGAAGAAGGACAAACATATGGACTTTACAGCAACTTGGATGGATGTAAAGTCATCATACTCAGTGATCTATCACAGAAACAAAGAACAGAGCCATGTGTTCTCACTAATAAGTGAACCTTGAACAGTTATCATAATACTATAAGAAAAGGATTGGCAGCCAGGCTCGGTGGCTCAGCCTGTAATCCCACGCCTTTGGGAAGCTGAAGTGAGTGGATTGCCTGAGCCCGCGGGTTCAAGACCCGCCTGGGCAACTTGGCGAGACTGCATCTCCACAATAAATCAAAAATCAGCTGGGTGTGGTAGTGTGCGCCTGTAGTTCCAGTTACTTGGAAGGCTGAGGCAGAAGGATCGCCGGAGCCCAGCAGGTCGAGGCTGCGGTGGCCGGGAGCGGCCACTGCACTCCAGTCTGGGTGACAGAGTGAAACTCCAACTCAAAAAAAAAAAAAAGAAAAGAAAGGGATTGG
>CAUYQG010284416.1:0-19487 GCA_963574415.1 Tarsius wallacei | reverse complement strand
GCCCAGACTGGAGTGCAGTGGCCGCTCCCGGCCACCGCAGCCTCGACCTGCTGGGCTCCGGCGATCCTTCCGCCTCAGCCTTCCAAGCAGCTGGAACTACAGGCGCGCGCTGCCACGCCCGGCTAATTTTTTGATTTATTGTAGAGATGAGGTCTTGCTTGCCTAGGCAGGTCTCGGAACCCGCGGGCTCAGGCAATCCACTCACCTCAGCCTCCCAAAGGCGCGGGATTACAGGCTGAGCCACCGAGCCCGGCTATCTTTATAATTTAAAAAAAAGAGATACTCGTTTTAATAGTACCTGAAATGCTTTTTTCTTTGGTGTTTACACCAACAATATTGGGTTGTCAATCTTTCAACTTTGACATAGATAATAACCAAAAAATTATGATTATTATCTTTCAATATAATTTATGTAAAAGTAAAGTTTAAAATATTTTGCAGATTTTCCCCTGGGTTTCTTTCTTCTATTTTAAATTTTCTTACGATAAATTTTCTCTTAATTTTTTCTCAGTTTCTTGGAGACTTTTCTTAATATTTGTATTATTAATACTTTGCTTATAATTGATTGTAAACTATTTTCCAGTTTAAGCATTCAACCTTGTTTGTCATTATTTTGCCATACAGATATTTATATTTTTTATTTGGTTAATTCTTAGAAGTATAGAATTTTGGATTTGAGAACCATACATTGTGAATAAAACTAACTTTAGTTGCAAACAATAGTTTCATTCATTTCTAAATACAAATTGCTAGTATAGATTTTTAAATGTACATAATTACTTGCAGAGTTCAGTCATTTTTGTAACTTAAGTGCATACATTGAAATTTTACATCAACCTTTTCTTTCTTGATTTGAAGAAATAAGAGTAAAAATTTTGAAATTCTCTTATGGTATTATTGATGAAAAAAGGAGCATATTCACTGTTCTGTAGAAGTAGACAAGTGACTTAATAAGGCTAGATTTTTGTTAAAATTTACTGTTTGCAAAGATTTTGTTCCAAAAAATTTAAAATCATTTGCTTTAAACAATATATTTCATCAAATATAGAAGGTAATCATCTATAATTTGTAAGTACACTAGGAACAGGAATTAATACCTATGAATAAGAGAAGATTTGTGGATTTATTAGGAACTTATTTTTCTGTTTTGTACTGCCACCATAAATTGACTTGAAAACAAACTGTATCTTGATTAATTTCTCAACAGAAAAGCTGTGGTAGGTCTGTGCTACTATCCAGAATGCAAATATTTACTGTTCAAAATTATAGGAAATCAGCAACAAATTGATTTCATGGGTAGTCAAGTGTTCTGATTTAAAGGAGCTTGAAATTTATGAAGTGTGAACTATTTATCTCAACTTTTTACTTCCATTATGAAAATTTCTAAAATGCTTTAGCACATTAATTTGTAAGTAGGGTATAATAAAAATGGCATATCTGCTTTGATATAGAATCTTATAGTTCCTGAGGATCAATTTTTGCAATATGAAGTTTCTAATTGTAATGGAAGTTTACATGTCTCCTGAGTCTGTGATCTACTCTGGTGATAGTGTTTTAATAATAATTTATTATGTGTTTTCTTGTGATTTGTCTCTTTCTCTCAAATACCTAGCCAAAAAAAAAATCATAGAAAAACATAAAATAAGGAAGTTAGTTGAGGTTTTGTTGATAAATAAGGCTTTAATATGTCTTTGAAATACAAGAACTCTTGCTGGTCTATGCCATGACCAAAATGAACTATGGAAACATTAGTTTGACTAAATAAATGGTTAGAGGATGACAGAGAAAAAAAATCAAATTAGTGAAGTGCTCTTTTCTATTATGACGTATTTTATTTGCTTTTAGCTTATGAATAAAAAGATGTACTTACATATAGTAGTGAGGAAAATCAAAGCATTCCATAAGTCTATTAAAAACATTATGTTTATATTCTTTTGTGTAATTAATTTTAATTGGAAAAATATATAAACTAAATGAAATGAAATAATGAAAATAAAACTGTAATCTCAAGCTTTGCTCATTCTGTCTTGAAAAAAACACTTATATGTTAGGTCAAGGTTAAAAAATTTACTGTCTTTGAAGCCTCTGACAATTGGGTTGCTGGCATGAGAAAGCATGGTAAAAGAATCCGTATTCCATTAACGGGTGAACTTCTCACCCATGTGATAAATAGTATACTTTACAAAGAAGTAAAATGATGAGATTTATTTCTTCCACTTCAGGGAAACGAGGCAAGGTGCATCTGTCTATCTTGTCTTAAAAAAAAAAACTGTCTTATTACTAATATACCACAGATAAAAATGGCTTTGTTCAGGTTGTAAGCACATGAAAATACTTAATAAAACCAGGAAACTCTTTTGGAAAGTAAACGAAAACAAATACTTTCTGATATATTAATTCAGGTGCACACAATATTAGTTTTGCTGATAGAACTAGCTATATTATATAAAGCTTTGCCACATACAGCCATATTGACTCAGGTGACATGATTTGAACTCTGGAAATTTTGAATCCTTATAAACCAATGAGATACTGTTTTATTTAGTGTGCTATTTCTCAGAACACATGTAAAATATCACAAAATATATGCAGTACTATAATATCCTTAGAATATACTAAATTAAGAGCCACATTGATTGTAGTCTGGTGTTTCATTTAGGTGGTGTGCTGTTTATTCTGGATATTTTATTTGATTTTTATTTAAATTTTTAATTCTTTTGAGTTTCCTAATTTTAACATTACCAAATTCATAATAAAATTTTGCTTGCAGTTTTTTAAATAAATGCTTTTTATAGTGTATAGGAAATATACATTATTCCTCTATACAAGAATTACAGTAGATTTTACAAGGAATTTCGTGAGGAGAAGAGGTCCCGCCCTGGGAACTTTATGTAAATTATTCCCCTTCATCTAGTGTTCAGAAAAAATCTGTGTGGTGGAGGGATATTAATTATTTACAGCAAAATTTAAATGAGAATATTTGGCATAAAATGAAAATGAAAGGAAGACTTTTTAGAGTAGACACCTAATATTTCCAAAGAAAGAACCAGAGTGATCACCATCACTGAATGTTGGCTGGGGAAAACTTTTTTTTTCTGAAATGAACTATGGTGAGTTCCCAGAAGTCTAGAAAAATATGCCTTTGAAGTAAGGTTTCCCTAGGTATATTTTAGGATACTGGGATCACTTCTGTGGCAATGTCTCCAAATGGGTTTCACTGCGTTAATTTCTTTATTGGGTTAGGAACAACAAACATGAAAAAATACATATTTTGAGAAGGCTTTCTTGGGCAAGAGTATAAAATATATCTTGTTTCAAATTCAGTTGAGTTATATATGTGCGATAGCTTGGGTAGGATTTTTCTATTTATCAAATTGGATTTAGAAAGAAATTTGTCATCCTAATAGGTTACATGGGACAAAATCTGGTTTTCACTTGTATCCTACCGTGACATTGAATAAAAATTTCCTAAATTCATACAGTAGGTAGAATATTTGTTTCCTCATTGAACAAAAGAATGCCTGTTACAATCCCTATGAAGTTAATTCATTATTCACCCTTTAAAAAACACATTTGCAAGCTAATTGGTTTTAGGAACAAAATTAGAGTGATTTCTGCTTGCCTTTGGAAGAGGTTGTATAAAATAATAGAACTGGTATGTTTAAAAATAATAAAATGTTGGATTAATAGACATTTATCTACTTTTTGTTTGGGAAAAAAGGCATTTAGATAAGCCTTCTATCTTTATGGAGAATTTGTATCTGGTGTTATGAGAATGGACTTGTCTCACATGGGGATACCAGAAAAGCTGGGCTTAAGTTACAGATTCCTTTTATTTTAGTTTGCTCTAAAGATTGTTCGGTTTTTAAAGAAATATCATTACTGTTTAAGATTATCCCTGTAATGAGGAATCACAGCATGCATCTTGAATAATGGTTCCACTTCATCTTTTCTCATTCATTTGCTAGCGCAATTATAAATGCATGAGTGCAGTGCGTGGCTATTCAGGTCAAATTCTCTTTCAGGACTGATGTTCCCTGCTATACAGTTTATCCATCTATTAACATCCTAAAATGTCAAAAGCCTCATTTTTTAAGAGTAGAATGTCAGTTTCTTTTTGACTTAGAGCAATTTAACCAGCACAAAAAGGAAGAGATTTGACAGTCATACCTGTCAGTGCAAAGATTGGTTGAGGAGAATTCATGATTTGAGGAAATAAGAGTAAATGTTCAAATATATATCAGGGTGCCCGCAGTGTATATACCTCTAGGACAATACATGAGGTAAAATGGAAAGACAGATCAGAAAGATCAGGGTATGTGTATGAAAAGAGTTACATCTAATTCCTAAATTTCTTCATTCCTGTAAACTCTTTCCTTTAACCCTAAAGTGACTTTTGTATTGCAATCCAGTGTATGTTGTGATTGCATGAGGAATCAAGCTTTCAATTAAGTATTGTTTACACCTAAAGATTTGAAACTGAGACCTCACAATTTAAAAAATGTTTTCTATTGACAATTAGAATTGCATTTGTTATAAACATATAAATAATGAGAAAACCAAGGATATCCTATATGTGTGGGAAAAGCGCTGGATTGAAAACAAAAAAGTACATATATATGAATATTAGTAATATGAAATATATAAGCTATATCTATATACTTATCATATATTAAATGCATAATGTATAATATTGAAATTGCTTTAAAATGCTGTAAATAATATTCAGCTCAGTGAGAGACTACTCAAGCTTCACACATCCCCGTTTTCCAGATGTCAGTCAAATCCAAGCAAGCAGCTTTCCCTGAAATCGCCCTGAAAATTCTCTTTTTGGCTGCTTTCCTTTTTCTTTTCAAAATGAGTTGGAGCTGAGGAATGATTCGGTTGTTATCCACACTCCATATGGATTGAAAATACCTTCCCGTGTGCCCATGATGTGGGAATCTTTGCCGTCCTGCTAGGCCTGTGAAGCTGAGCCTCTCTGCTCCTTTATACAATTTTCATTCTCTGAGGAGGTCTTGAGAAGGTCTATCTGTTTAAACTTTTCCTCTGTTAAAAGCAAAGTCAAGAGCATGGAGGGTACTGGTTATTTTGGTGGCTTGTTTTCCTCTGCGTGTGAGGGGTGGGGAGGTGTGAGGGTGGAAATCGGGCTCATTATGCCTTTCAGTTTATTCGTTTGCTGGTCCTCTGTCACCCTGCCAGCCCTCTCTGTGGGATAACTGCCCTTTGTATAATAATCTGCCAACATTCATGGTGGTTGCATTCACTGTACCCATTCTACTGTGGAACTCTATTACGACTGGGTTTTGAATGCAAAGCTTCATGATATCTGGGTATAAACAGTGCTGAACAACAAAGGCATGCTTTGTATTTCTTAGTCTTCTCACAATCCCACTTTTTTATAGGCTTTGAAGAAGGGATTTTCTGAAAATAGGAGGGATAATACATGCAGTCACCACTCTATCCCATACTTTCATAAAGTGGTATTTGGGGTGAGGAGGTGCGGTTCTTCTAATGTTAAAACTTGATCTGTTCCTTGGACTGAAATGGGTTAGATTGGAGGCAAATTTTCTACCTGTGGAGGTGTGGGTGAATTGGCCTTTGTTTTCTTGCACTTACCTTGCCTGGCGGGTGGCCACATTGATTATTCCTGGCATGTGCTTTAGAAGTGCCTCTCTGATCCTTGTAAGCTTCTGTTTTGTCCACAGCAGTCCTGTAGAATTCTTAACCCTGAACTCTTTTCTCAAAGGAAGATGTGCCTCTGACCTCCTTATGGATACCTCCTCTGATCTGTTTTGTTTATTCTCTCTTGTCTGTGGGGGATTGAGGTGGTTTTGAGAATAAAGTTGAATGACAAGCAAGTGACAGCAGACAAGAAACAGTTACAAATGAAGCAGGAAAGGTTTATTTTCCTTCCTCCCCTCTCCTCCCCATTACTTTAACAATAGAATGAAAACCCTTGGGTTATGAAGAAACACAGCACACTTACTTGGGATGCTACAGCAAATTTAGAGAAGTGCTGTTCCTAGGCTTTTTTGTCATTCCCTGCCTTTCTCAGGAGACTTGCAGAGGCTTTGTGAAGGTCAAGGGGCTCTCTCTTTTTCTTTTCCTGTTTAGGTTTGTTTGTTTGTTTGTTTGTTTTTATTCCTTGGCTCAGGTAGAGATGATGTGTTCACTCTCTTTGTAAAACATCAATGTAAACAGACATTGAAATGATTACATTAAAATTTATTGAGCACTTTCTGTGTGCTATGCTTCGCATGTATTTTTCATTGAACTACCATGCTTATATGTGCTTATGTGTGAAAGTCAGTGCTTCTTTAGAAAATTCTTTGGCTTTTTATGACACATAAGTCTATTCATGCACAACTGTGTCTCAGTTGTTTGGCAGAGAATTGGCATGCATAGGTTTATATATATATATATATATACATATATTTTCATATGTACACACACACTCTAGGTATAGCAATGTCTGTTACTGTCTCAGTAAGTGCAGATGGAGACATGGCAGGTCGTAGGCCTGTTAGTTACTGAAATTGAAGACAATAAATCCTAACTGCATAACATTGACTTTTGATATCTTTAGAGTTGCACTTTAAGCACTTTCATGGCAGCACAGTTCAGAATAGAGGAAACGTTTTTCTGTTATTCTATTGTAAGTGGTTCTCAAAGTTTAGTGTGCATCTGATTCACTGGTGTGTGCATGTGTGTGTGTCTATGTTTGAGTGAGTATGTATGTTTGAGTAAGTGAGAGAGAAGAGAAATTAATTTAATTTAGCAGGTGTTATGGTGGTGCAGGGATGTGCATGTTAAATAAGCTTTATAATTTTCATACAAGATGCTCGGAGAACATAGTTTGAGGATCACTGAGAAAAGTCATTCTATGTGGCAACTAACATTATAAATGCTTCGTTCTATGTAATTGATGTACTCTGCTCATCAGTTGAGCTGATTTAACTATGTATTTCTATTTCTAAATTGGATGTCCAGAAGAACAACTTATTCTGTTTGTAACTCTCATTTTTATATACCCATGTGAGCATTTAAAATACTGTACAGATGACACCATATCCTAATGTCTGTCCTTTCATCATTCAAAAACTTTTGAATAAATTTTAAGTGAAAGTCAGCATGTCAATTGTAATGAGCATTTTATATGAATGTGTATTACTGTAGTCTTCTGACACATTTAAAGTAAACTAAGATAACATAGCAGAACCATGCAAGTGTATTTTACATTAGATAGACCTTGTAAAATAAAATTTCCATATGCCAGGAAACTTAATTCATGATCATTTCATGTTTTATATATGGGTAGCAATTACTAATCCATCCCAAAGCTCTCATTGATGAGTACTAATACTAGAATGGGGAAGATTTACAAAATTCTCCTCATAGACCCAGTGATGTAGTATTTAAGCGCTTAGAGTCAGATTGTAGGAGTGTTTGGTTCAAGCTCAGGCTTTTCTCGTGTTTGACCAGGATGCTTCAATTCTCAGTACTTTCTATTAAACAATTATAAGAATAGTCTTAACTCATAGGTTTATTTTAAGGTTTGAAGAAAGCATACTCATGTATGCACAGGCCCTCAGCACAATGCTTCACATATATACAACTTTCTATATATGTTTAATGAGGTGTCAGGGGTATCAAGCAAACAAAGACAATCTACAGATTTGTTGACTGTGTATTTTAACATGGTTTTATTTAATGTAGATGTTGGCTGAACTTCACAATGCAGTCAAATTGATTTTATACTAAAAGTGATATCAGAGATTTTTAGCTACACAGCTATGCCCAACATCGTTCATCTTAGAAACGGAGGAAAACATAGAAGAACAAGAGAGCTGGCACTGATTATGGTTTACTTGATCCAGGAATGAAATGCATATCTTCTAGCCTCAGTGAATATTAAATTAAGCTGCATTAATTCACAGAGGTTAAGTTCAGTGCCCTCGAATAACACCCATTTGATAATTATTTACACCATGCAAGGGACTTGATATGTATTTTAAATATTGGCAGGAATGTGACTTGTTTTTCATGCTAACTTTTAAAATAATTTTTAATGTGTTGTAGTCACAACGTATAGCTACAGAAATTTATCAACAGCCTTGTAACTACAATTGTCTTGCCCTTTGTATAGTCATATAAACTGGCAAGGATGGTTCTGTAGTTTGGCAATGGGTCTGCATGATGATGGGGCCCAAGGGGACAATCTTAGGTCTCTGGGTCCTTGGGTTTGGGGAGCTCAGGTGTTTTGGAGCCAGTCTGCTGCCTTCTGGCTTATTCTTAGATGAGGTAACCTGGCACTACCTCTTTAGGAAGAGAGAAGCAGTCAATTTGGTCACAATAGGTGGAAAACCAACATTATTGGAATCCGTGTTCAGGATAAATTCTTTTCAACTGGCTCTGGGTGGTGTGTACAGAGTGTGAAGTTAGTAGGGTGTCTAACTGTGCTTATTCTGCACTTCATAAACCACTCCATCTGAGGATGCAGTGCTTCATTCTGGCAGCTGCGATGTGGTGATTAGACTCGTATTTTAGACAGGACATGCATCAGAGCCATTATCTCTCAGATTCAAACTAAATAGGATATTCTGCTTTAGAGAATAATTCTGCTCTGTCCACATCTGACTGTTTGCTGCTTACCAGAGAGTGGCCCTACCGGTCTATTATCCTCATTTTAAAGTCCAGTCCAAAATATAACCCTTTCTCTAAGTTCTTTTTTTGCCACCATATCTTTCAGGTGTTTCTCTATTCTAGCAATTTGAGATTTATAACTTGTTTTGCTATGGGAGCGTGGGGTCAGTAAGTCGGGCATTTTCATATTCTCTCATTCTGTACAGCTGTAATATTTAAGACATCAGTATAATGCCAAGCACGTACTAAGTGCTTAATAAGTGTGGAATGAATGAATCTATTTTTTGCACACCTTTTTGTAAGGTGGACTTTAAAATGCTATCATGGGTCTTGAGAGAACAATGTTGCTATTGTCCAGCTTAAAATGGAATATGATTTCTACCATTTCATCTTTCTTAAGCTATTTATCTTGCTCTGAAATGCTACTGTTCACCTCAGAGTTTCACATAAACTATGCAAAGACCTTTTTATATAGCTGTTTTGACTAGTATTTAGCAACAACAGTTATAATAAATACTGATACATCAAGAGGCAATGGATTTTATCTAGGTTGGTTTGTTGGCTTTCATATGTTTTTTTTCCCCTCCTCTTTGAAGTACGTGTATGTGTGGGTGGGTGCACAGTGGTGGCAGTTATAGAAATTTAAGAGACCATGGTAACTTCAGTGTGAAGGAAGCATTCAGTAACAGTTGTTTTAAGATAGTTTATTTTAAATACATCCTCATAAAGAAATTGTGGGAAAATAACATTGAGGTTGTAAAAATATATATGTTTCATTTCTCTTCTTGTGTTCAGGATAATGAATTTGTGTGGATCTTTTGCTCTTGTTTTTATTGCAAAATCATTTTGTTAAATGTATAATTTATGAATGAAATGAATACAATTTTGAGGCATAGCTATATTTAATTTTTCAAACTTATTTGTGTGAATATTTAATAGTATGAGGAATTGAGTTAATGTTTTTCTTTGAGTGAATTTTATTTTAATATATTATTATAAGAGTAATCCATGAATTCTTATTAAAAAATTGGGGAATGCAGAAGTATTGAAAAAAAAAGTATAACCTCCAGCCCTTAATACCATTGCTCATAAACAAATGCTATAAATGATTTAGTATATATTTTTGTAAAATTTTCTCTTTATATATAGATTCATATATGGGACATTATGTTTATATATATACAGTATGTGTGTTTGTATATATATATATATATGCTATGTAGTACATATAATGCACATAAGATATATATTCATATAAAAATAGAAATACAGCTATTATACGAAATATTCTGTTAAATGTTTTTGTTACTTCAAAACTTATCTTAGAAATCCCTTTCTGCTAGCATATAGAGATTTAGTTCTTTCTTTATGTCAGTTCCATATTAGTATTTTATATATGAGGCCCACAGTTTAGTTATTCAGTTCCTCATTCTTTAACTTTGGCATGGTTTTCAACTTTTTATGCTTCTGCAGACACTGTAGACATACTTGTTGGTGCATAGATACAGGTGTTTTTGGAAAAATACATTTTTAGAAGTGGAATTACAGGGGAAGTTATGAAATATGTAGTTAACATTTTATTAAATATTGATAACATACTCTCTAATATGCTAGCATTCTTTCTTATCTATGATTATTTTAAAGGCAGGAACTTGATGTTTTAGACAAGTACTTTTTGCTGATTCTAAAATAATATAAATTCATTGTGGAAATTTTAGAATTATAGAAGTGTTAAAGAGTAAAAAGAAAAGCTTTATGCTTCTACTATCTAGAGTAAACACTGTTGATAGTTTGATAAATTTACTTCCAGTCTATATTTCAGCTTTCCCTTCCAGCTGCTGGAGGATTTTTATGATACTTGCAAGACTACAATCCATTTAACTTTATGTTCCAGAGTATAATTTCTTATTCGTTATAGGGACTTCTCTAGTTTTTACTGGAAGTTACATCTTGGGCTAAAATTCTTGAGTGTGCGAACTGATCAAAATTATTAAGTCATTCATGAACAACTATTTTGATTTAATAGCTTTATGTAGTTTTATGTGTTGAGGGGACAACCAATATATATATAGTTTTATAAGCATTGGGGGGACCACCAATGATAAACTATCCAATCATATAATTATATAATAGCAATAATGATGACTTTGGGCTCTCCCTGTGGGGAAATGCCATACACACAACATTTCTATGATACTTTGTCTATTTAGGGGCGGTCCTTGAGGAGACCATGTCTTCTGCATCCCTGCCTCACACACTCATCACACCCTTAAGGACAGGAAGAGGCAGACAGTATCTTCCCTGTTTGCCACTAACTCTTTCACATTTATCCTCTTTTTGTGATAAGCCAGGCTCTTTGAGAGTCTTGCTGTCACCTGGCTTTCCCATCTTTTTCCCCTTTTATTGCTGATACAACAGAGTCTCCACATTTTCTTCATTATGTATAACATTCTAGCACTAGTTGCATAGATTTCTCACTAAACCCTGTACCTTGCTTTCAGTGATGTCAGATGGCCATAATTTTAATACACCTTAGTTATTTAACTTAACTATTTCTAGTAACCTCACCCCCAACCATGATTATCTTAAATCTCACCATCATCAGATATTTCAATTTACAAAACCACAAAAATTACACCTACCTCTCTGGCATCAATCTTCTATTCTTCCAACTCACTTTCTCAGATAGCCTTTGACACCAATATCATGGAAACATTGATTTTCTTCCTAATCCAAACTAGGACCCTGGATCATCTTTTTTCTTACAGCCTTGTAAGTACTCTAAAAACCCTTGCTCTTTCTCTGTCAATCACTCAAGTCTTGCAAGATGACTTACCCTGTGGCAAAAAGGATGTGTTGGAAGGACTCTGGTCAGGTTGGGCTCTGGTCCTCGTTCATGTGCTAACTAGCAAGGCAACTGTGGCAAGTCACTTCACTAGCCTAGGCTCTATGCATTGTGATGTTCAAACTGGGTCATCATTTTCTGAAATATAGTAGACACTAGACCTAGATGTTCCATGAAACTAAAATTTCATAGTCAAATGAGTTTGGTAAATGCAGCATATATAAATTCACAGGGCATAATAATATCTTAAAGTCTCTGAGAATTCCTATAGGAGGAGAAACAATTTAACATTGTTTATCTTTGCATTTTTCAATCCATTTCATTATTGAGCCTTACATACTTATTCTGCAAAACTTGGGTTCAATGAAACATTTTTTGAGAAGTGCAAGGTCAGATTGTCTTTAGCATTATTTACTTTTCATTTTCAATTTCATGATTCTATAACATCACCGTATGTGCTTGTTTAGTCACTCAAAATATTTGGGGTGAGTATTCTTCATAATTTCCATAATTCAGTGAGATGGATTTATGCAGCATATCACTCATAAGTAAAATAATACAATAGTGCATTGAGAGTGGTCCTTTTAAAAGATGCGTTCTTTGGAGATCAGTGGTATTTTATATGCTATGTGAGAGAGAAAGAGAGAAACAGTTGCTATGATTTATTAACTACAGTATGGCAAGTAATTCCTTATTCTACAGTCATAACTCAGTGAAAATGAAGATTTCTTTAAGACCTTCCTTCAAAGTTACTTGAATGAAAAGTAATACATTTTTTTGTAACTGCGTATATGTGAGAATTGCCAACAGTTGCTTTGCATAATTTAGTGACTCTGATAGGTTGCCGGAGTAAAGTACAAGTTAAGCAGATGCACGCAAGTACAGGATTGTAAAGTTCAAAGGGAATGCAAACTTGATTAACAAAAGTCACTGTCAGAGACTAATTGTAATTCTGCAGCATACGAATCCTTGAATAATGTCCCCTAAAAGGTCAGCCAAAAGTCCTGCTTCTGTCTACTATTCCCTTGAAGAGAATTTTCAAATTTAGGTACTTCCTGGCATCATGAAAGTCAAGAAAGCTATAAGGCTTTATTTTTTTTCTCTTAAAGTTACTTTCACAAGTGAAAACATGCAAGATTGATGAGAATAATATTTGTGCCTATCCTGGTCATTAAGTAATAAAAAAAGATTTATCTTTTAATGAAGTTAACTAAGTATGCTACGTGTGAATCAGAACTCTGTAATTTGTCTACATCTGTTTTGTTTGCTTGTTTTATTGTCTCACATTTTTAATTGAACTTTTTTCATATAATAACGTAGCATATTAAAGATTCATGCCAAGGTTATTAGTTATGGATTTAAAAATAATTATGTTGGTTTTATTATAAATATGGGATATTCTTTCCCCAAAGCATAGCAGAAATAATGAATTAGTACTTAGACATTTTTCTAGCTCTAATGATTAAATGATTGCTTCAATAGTATAATTTTTCAACTCTACATAATTAATGACACTGAATAAGCAATTAAATTATGCTTAATTTTGATAACTGTTGTGATTAAATAATTACATATTTTGTTATTTCTAAAAATTATTTGTTTTAATAGTTGTGATGTTGATTGAGTTCTCACTTAATTAATTGATTTTTGTTTTATAGGAAATGTTTTCTAATTCAACCGAAAAGCTCATGTTGTCTTGATAGCAAAAACTCTGTTTATTGCACAGGCAAAAATAAAACCTGTGGCCAAGCACAAGGCCAGCTGTATGTGTATTATCAACTGATTCAAGAATTGTACCTAGAGTGTAGTCATTATTGAAACTTTCTAAATGGAAGTTTTCTGTGACACATTACACTTTTCTGTTTCTTTTTCCTCTTATAAAATATTCAGCATTTTATTCATGGGTTGAAGAAAGATATCAAATAAATTTCTCCATATCTGTAGATGGTAATTATTTGGCAGCAAAATATTGCATTTCAGAAACAAATTCCAAAATTGGTCTATACAGTTTAAAATTCTCATGAGTTGTAAACAAAGAGGTTTATGGTGGCTTATTTACTTTAACTCAAGAAACCATCTGAACAGTTTCTATGTAGGAGTGATGTTGGCTAGGAGTAGCTCATGTAGGTAAGACTGAAGGATTTTTATTCATTTGTCAAACTTGATTGAGGGCTTACTAAATATTAGGTCCAGCTGCTCCAGGGTTCAGACATATGTAATAACACCCGAAATAAATGTAAGCACAGTTCAAAAGTATAAATGCTCTGTCATTAACCAGGCATGGTGGTGCGTGCCTGTAATCCCAGCTACTTGGGAGGCAGAGGTGGAAGGATCACCTGAACCCAGGAGTTTGATGACAGCCTAAGCAACTAAGCAGCATATTAAGACCCCTGTCACTTAAAATAATAGGGACCAAATTAAGGTCATCTTAACAATGGCCATCAGTTTAGAAGTTTGAGATTTGAGCAATCTTAGCAAAAGGTGATACATCTGGTGGTATCACAAAATGCCAAGATCAATATAAATTGTGTTAATGACAGTTAATGTTATCCAGAATAAGGCAGTTGTTCTTCATATTGAACAGAAAGGAATTTAAGGACTAGGACCATTTTTTGAGGTCCTAATTATGAAAGTTATGATTGTGAAGTTTTAATCTGTGTCATATAAAGAGATATTAGCCTGAGGAAGAGAATACTTGGGGACAAAATAGCATTGTACACATTTGCATATGCCATAGTCTATGCTGTGATTACTCTATGGTCTCCTGTATGGCATTCTGGCCTCCAGAACGTTTGCGAAAGTTAAAGCAACTTTCCTAACACAATGATTGTATTTGAAACTTTAAGTGTCCCATTGGTATGTGAAACTTCCCCTAGGTTGCTAAAGAGGATAATTGTTTTAAACGTTTTATGTGTTCTGTTATACCAAAAAGTATTTTCTGGCTTTAGGAAGGAAAAAAGAAAAAAAAAGAGGCACAGTTACATTTTTTTTTTGTCTGTCACCAAGTAGGGAGGCATATTAAATTTGATTTCTCCTAGTGACTGAGTTCCTCCAGGTATAGGTTGGTGCATTATCTCCTTCAGGACAGCAGGTATCATTTAATGCATTATGGATAATAGAGCACATTGTATTATTAACACACCATTCTAATATTCAGTATATAACTCACAAGTACTTATAATGGTGTCTTGAACCATAGTCCTACTGTATGATGCTTGAATTCACCAATCTGAGGAAAGCAAATGTAATGTATGACTGTCTTAAGCCCCCAGACTCATATTTATAAAGTTCCTGGAGAATAAGGACTTGGTTCAGATGAAAGGGCATATCACAGTGCTTTGCTTCTTATTCAGTTGGACCCTACAAAATTTGGCATATTCTGTGAGAAAAAACTGTTGAAGTCTTGTATTGTGCTTAAAACCAGAATCAAGAGAGTATTAACTAGTTTAATCCTTGGTATCTTTTTTCATTTATGCATATTTTGCAGATCTTTTATCTGGAGAATTTGCATTTATCTTTCCACAGTTAAAAAAAAATGCCAGCTTGACATCATTGTTAAATATATTATTAGAAGATATGTATTTTTATTCTTTCTGTTTCTCTGTAAACAGACCATATTCAGATTTGTTTTCTTCTCATTTCTCAAAGCAGATGCTATTAGTAATTATTCTACTGCTAATGTATAATATTTTTGTCCATCATTTATTAAGAGCAGACGAGGTGACTTGTTAATGTTTCCTCATCATCTAAAACCAGACAGTATCTTGAATAATTTTACCACTTTTTCTATACCTGTAATATAAACAAATTTTGAAAAAATAGAAAACAAAGGTTACTAAAATTAAGAAACCAAATCAAATAAAACCCACAAACACAGGGACAATTTTTGTTTCTGTATGCACCCATGAAAGTTTCAATCAATGTGATCATAAATAATTATTGTTCTGTGTCATTGATGCTTTATTTTGCATATGCTATGGCATATTATTTGAAATTATCAGGTAGATAATTTTTGAATGTGTATTGAGACATTTATTAATCTTTCCCTCTTTAAAAAAAATCACCGCATATCTTTTTTTTTAACATTCTGTAATCATTCTTTTCTGGAGAACTTCAGTGAAATCATGTAATAAATATTCTTTATTATAGCAAAGTAGAGTTGTAGAAAAAAACATGGCATATTTAAATGAGTATCCTGGTAGTACTGCCAGAATAAATGTATATTCTTAAAATACATTAAGAAAACTTACGTTCTTAGCAACATGGAAGCATAATTCTCAGATTAAATTTTTACAAGACAGAATTAAGGGTATTTAATTGGTGAAAATAAATTTCTATAATACAGAAAGCCCGAATGAGAGGAAAGGACTAGTCAAAGGCGTAAAATATGGTAGGACATAATAATGAATTTAAATACCTTAGTAAATCATGACTGTACCATTTTATTAGACATTGTTTCATAAACTGGACGACCTGGCAATCTGATAAATCTGCCTTTTAATATTCAGTGGCTAATTTTTAAAATAAATTATTTCTTTGTCTTTTACTGCAGTCGTTAGCTAAATCTGTCTTAAGGAATATGGAACCCTGAAGTCATGCCAAAGTAATAATATAAGTATAAGTTAAAAGTTCTGAACTTGTATTTAAAAAGGTAAAACTATTATTATAACCAATATTTTGGTATAGTTTCAGAAGTTTGAATTTAGAGGTTAAGATGTTGGGAGAGTAGTTATTTTAAAAATATATATGTATATCTAACTGCCTTAAAATATTTATCTTACTCCTACTAGAACTAATTATGCCTGAATAAGCAAATAAAGTTTTTATGATAAGTTACTAGTTACTATGTATAAAATTGTCAGGACTATTTTTAAAAATAACAGAACATTTTGAATCTTATGTAGTAGCAAAACTTAATAATAAATAGACTTTTATTTTACTGTTTAGAGATGTGTTCCATCAATATGTGGATTTCTTTTCTCCATGATTTTTAACATTTAAAAAGTGCTCTCTAACTAGCAGATAACAATAGCAATTTTAACACATTTTCATTCCACGGACAACCATTATGATTGGTTTTTACTTTAAAAGTAAAATAAGCATTTGGTTATTGTCTTTCTGTGAGTGAGTATGATGAATATAACACAGCAGCAATAACACATGATTATTTTAATGATACATTTCTTTTTCCTAAAGTACAGCACCCTGATTCTCTATATAAGGCTCATCATACTGTAAAATATTGTCCCTTTATGAACTTTAATCAAGTATAAGATTATAGCTGCTTACCTCCTTTACCATCTACTAAGTGGTATATTTTTAGTACCTGTCTTATAGGATATAGAAAGAATTCAATAAAATGATACTTAACATACCAATACCTATATAAAGTAAGCTCTCAAAAAATATAAGATGTCATTGAACTGTGGGCTCTATAGGGCTTTTTCTTCTCTGTGATATTTATTCTTGACTCCTAAAATTGTGCCTTGCTCATAGTAAATATTTGCTAAATGAATCAATAAATGAATGAATATTTTATAGATGGCATTTTCCCACTTTACTCTTATTTGCTAAAGAGTCAGTCATTGAAAATATAAACATGCATTAATTTGCTTATTTATTCTACAAATATTTATTGAGTAATCATCAAGAACAAGGGCACTATCTAAGTTTACCAGCTGGCTGATTAATATAATTAGTTATTTTGAAAGTTCATTATTTTCACAAGTATATATTGAGTACTTACTATGTGCTAGGTATTGTCGACAAAATTTCAGATTGAAAACAGAGAAACAAGTTTAAACCTGATGCTGATAACAGAGGAAAGAATTTGAGGTTTTGACATCCTTGGAGCATAAACCTATGTATGTAATATTTTCAGTTAAGTTAATGCATGCAGCCATCATTGTCCATTTTGGACTTTATATTCTATACAGAAGAGTGATTATGAGGTACAGTATAATTTTTGTGAAAAGGTAAGCCTCCCTGAAAACATTCTGACAGAGTATTTTCTATCTGGGCAAATGTACATCTTCATTTTACTTGTCTTGGCAAGAGTCTAAAATTAAGAGCAGTGGTATGGTGCTCTTTTCGTTATTTCTACTTGCAGATACATCTTGTTTTATTGCACTTCACAGATGCTATATTTTTCCTTTTTTTTTTTTTAATTTAAGGTTTAGGGCAACCCAGTATCTAACAAGCCTCTTGGTGCCATTTTTCCAACAGCGTGTACTCATTTTGTGTCGTTTTGTCACATTTTGGTAATTCTTGCAATATTTCAAACTTTATTATTATTTTATCTGTTAGGATGATCTGTGATAAGTTATCCTTGACGTAACTATTGTAATTGCTTTGGGGCACCATTGCCCCTTTCCTGTAAAAGATGGTTAACTTAATCAATAAATGTGTATGTGTCCTAACTGCTCCACCAGCCATCTGTGTCATGTGGTCCATTTTCCCCTCCCCATCTTCCCCTCAGGTCTTCCCAGTCCCTGAAACCAAACAGTTTTGAAATTAGACCAATTAATAACCCTATCATAACCTCTGAGTGTTGAAGTGAAAGGAAAATTGCACCTCTCTCACTTTACATCAAAAGCTAAAAATGATCAAGCTTGTTGAGGAAGGCATACCAAAGGTGAGAGAGGTTAAAAGCTAGGCCTCTTCCCCTAAACAATTAGTCAAGTTTTGAATGCAAAGGAAAAGTTATTGAGGAAATTAAGAGTGCTACTTCAGTGACTACACAGATGATAAGAAAGCATAACTGCCTTTTTGCTGATATGGAGAAACTTTTAGTCATCTAGATAAAAGATTAAATGAGATTCAACATTCCCTTAAGCCAAAGCCTAATCCAGACCAAGACTCTAACTCTCTTTAATTCCGTGAAGGCTGAGAGATGTGAGGAAACTACAGAAGAAAAATTTGAAGCTAGCAGAAGTTGGTTCATGAGGTTTAAGGAATGAAGCTTTCTCCATAACATAAAAAAGTACAAGGTGAAGCAGCAATTGCTGATGCAAAAGCTGTAGCAAGTTATCCAGAAGATCTAGCCAAGGCCAATGATTGTAGTGACTACACTAAACAATAGATTTTCAATGAAAATTAAATAGCCTTCTATTTTAAGAAGATACCAACTAAGACTTTCATAGGTAGGGAAGAGTCAGTGCTTGGCTTTAAAGTTTCCCAGGACAGGCTGACTTTCTTGTTAGGGGCTAATGCAGATTGCGGCTTTAAGTTGAGCCAGTGCTCATTTACCACTTTGAAAATTTTAGGGTGCTTAAGAACTTTGCTAAATATATTCTGCCTGTGTTCTATAAATGGGACAGCAAAATCTGGATGACAACACATCTGTTTACAGCATGGGTTACTGAATATTTTAAGTCCACTGTTGAGATCTTCTTCTCAGAAAAAAAAAGAAAAAGAAAAAGGGTTTTTTCCAAATATTACTGATCTTTACAATGTATCCAGTCATCAAAGAGCTCTGAGGGAGATATACAAGGAAAAATGTTTTTATACCAGCTATACATGACATTCATACTGCAGTCCATGGATCAAGGAGTAATTTTAACTTTAAATGTTATTATTTAAGAAACATACCACCTTACTCTTAGTCGGGATGGCTGTCATCAGTAGCTCAACAAACAACAGATGCTGGAGAGGATGCAGGGAAAAGGGAACACTTCTACACGGTTAGTAGGGGTGTAAACTAGTACAACCTCTGTGAAAAACAGTTTGGCAATTCCTAAAAGATCTAAAAATCTACTTTCCTTATGACCCCGCAATCCTCCTACTGGGAATATATCTGGAGGAACCCAAATCACTCTATGAAAAAGATACCTGCAAACAAATATTTATTGCAACATTATTCACAATAGCAAAACATCGAACCACCCGTGCTGCCCATCGAAATAGGACTGGATTAAAAAAATGTGTCATATACATGATGGAATATTATGCAGCCATAAAGAAGGACAAAATTAAGAACTTCGCAGCAACTTGGATG